>QNGE01001113.1:29633-63817 GCA_008508345.1 Paragonimus westermani | reverse complement strand
TGCGAGACAACAGGATATAGGGTTTTCTTGGGGGACCCTACCCGGAGCCAATGACTCAAGAGTCTGACTCACTTGGCAGTGAGGGGCTTGCCTAGCCCGAGGGCGCAGTGAATAAGACAATAATGTCTGATTCTGAACACTGCTGCGCGCAGCGGATGTACTCGAAGCTACATCAGGCTTTGGCAGATTACATGAGACAGTGGGACGAATGGGTAACGGAGTGCAAATGTGAAACTTCCGAACTCTTGGCGTGGCTTTGTAGCTCAGCTGGTAAAGCGCTGGCCGCGTTTGGGCATGTTGTTTCTGTCGCTGGTTCAAATGCAGCCTCTGATTCTTTACAGTTGGATCTCACCTAAATGTAAACGTGAGCAGCAAAGCACAAGTGTAATAAGTAGATGGGGGACTAAATGAAATCTAGTCAACGGTAAGTTAATTGGTCCAATCCAGAACACGTCAACCTTTTTACCCGCGTAAGGGTGGTCGAGATTGTTTGATAAACACAACCTCACCAGATGTGACCGACCCCGGGTAGATATCAACTTGTAGTCATTTTGGAATGGCCTGTTCGCATATCTGCGTATGCACCTCAATGTGGAACACAACAGACATAACGAAGAAAACAGTCAAGTGAAAAAAAACAACTGCAGTCACTTCTGGTAGTGGCATGAAAACTGCACATACATGCTTGGCTTTATTCGTTTCCAGATTAGCCTGTCATAGCAGCCGGAGTCAAAGGGCGTTTGCACAGAATTGTTATTGAAAATTATCTGCGCTGTATCGTGTGTGATTTCATCCGTACACCCTTCATCCATCGTAAACCCGAAGGGATGAGACCGATCAATGCCAATTAGCAAGAACCAGACGCTAGCTTGAAAGTGAGACCTTCATGTCGAGTTTTTGGTCAGGACAAAAAAAACATTAAAAGTGTAATGCAAGGAGGAATTCGATATAGGAATGTATGTTATAAACCGAATACCACTCACAATCGATCTCAGGTTACTATTACTTAAATAATCACAGCTTTCGCATTCTCGTAGACCTTTAAATCAAACTCTTTAAAGAAGGAGCACCGTACTCGAGTTTCACTCTTGTTAGAGCTCATCTGTAGTAAATATTTCTGCCCTAGCTTGGATTTTTTTAATTTCAGCCACGTTTTCATGAGGCGACCGTATTAACTACTGTTCAATTTTGTTTTCTATCTGGGCGATCGGGTATTCTGAATACTACTCACGAGCGGATTTGGCCGGGCATTGACATAGTATATCAGTTCGGCCCAATGCGAAGTCAATGATGAACATGGTGGTTGAGCTTTCAGTTATGGCAATTCGGACGCGCCTAATGTGAGGTTCATGTCACCGCGTTCAATACAGTTGCCTCATGAAAGCGTGCCCTGAGGTTGTATCCCTGATTTGACAAGGTTGTTCACCGGTAGTGAGTTCTAACAACGGCGAAACTTGAGTATGGTGCTTCCTTTCAAAACTGGACAACTGAAAACTGTGGTAGGAAAACATACTGGGTTGCTGACGAAAAGCCTTCGAGGAGAACGCAAAATAGAACCACCTAGTGATCTCTTTCTTAACGAGTATTCTTCGTTAGTGAAGTCCTGTGGTTTAAAATTTACCTTGATAAGAGTTCTCTGCAGTGGCCGGAACGTTGGATTCGCATTGTCTTCCAACGATGACATGTTTGGGATTCTTTAAGCATCTGTTCTATGCTGTTTTCATTGCAATTACATACCAATTGACAGGTATTTGTTCCTGCTTATCACTTGTCTCATTCTTCTTACCCCTTCCATATCTGATTGGCAAGCACATACTCCGTACGATCGAATCTGCTGGAGCTCATGCCAAAGTGGTCGCCGAATTGAGGTTCGACATTCCACGTATGTACAAGCGACATCGCCAAGATACCGTAGATATTGAGGTTGACTTGGTGCATGCATGGTTTTGAAGGCACTGATTTGTACAGCCTCCCTCTCGCAAATTAACTTGTTTCCACTCTTTTGTTGTTCTTTCCAAAACAAAGATTGAACGATTCGCAAGCGAGGAACAGTTGGTAGCGCCGGGATTGATGGATGCCACTCGCGCAAAGCTAAGTTGTTCGAGAGTCCCATCTGGGATCTTCAGATGTCCTACTCAGAAATGTTACCACGGACACATTTTTGTTGTAAACGTTTCATGCTGTTGACTTACACATTGATACTCTGCGAGTGGGCATCGTGAAACACACTCGAATCTTATTTGTCCCAAGTTCTTGAAGGCATATGGAGAACAGCTGGAAGTTGGTCATGCCCATTCGAGTCAAGGAGATATCGGTAAACCGCCATTCACCCGCAGACGACCGTGCGGCGCACCCGACGGTCTCCGATTCGGATGTCGTTCGCACTAAGTAACGAGTGTGAGTATAGGTGACCGCAACTAGTGCAGTCCGGTAATTCAAGGTGTACTCAACTTGTCACATATACGTGCCCGATTCTCCTTGCTCTTGGTTGTTGCCCACAATGATTGCTAGTAGAAAACAGGTTTAAACTTATTGTTCGCCAGCTATGCTCGTTTTAGAAGGCAAAATATCATGTTAACTTTATCCGTAACGTATCGAAATTGCCCAGCAGTGTAATACCCAGTCTGAATCCCGATATCGCAACGCACACCACAACGAACAAATACTCTGCGAGTTGACTCGTATTGTTAATGGCTTCAGGCTGGTGAGACACGGAGTGAGTTGTGATTTGGCTTCGCATCAGAAGCGGCAGAACCATAGTTTGATTGGAAAAAAAGTAAACAGGAAATCAGAATGATACAAGATTGCGTATTGCCGAACTCGATCTGCAGTGATCAACCCCTGTAGATCGAGTTCCTCTCCCGGGCTGGGGCTCTCGCGACTCACAGAGTCGGCGGTTGGAGACTAGGTGAGATGGCGACCAATCGAGCTCAGTTCCGTGATTGTCGTTGTTTGGCCGAGTTGTCTGTGAAGTGAGTGCGTTTAATGAGACGAGGCAGTGAGAGTCGTAAGGAAGCTGTCTTGCTGATGACGTCTTACCCTCACTCAGCTCGGTTGTTTGTTTGCAAGGTGTAGGCACCTTGACGCTGAATTTTTGAATATAGACGTTAGGTCCCTTCCCGTCTCCTTCTTTTTCTTTCTCTCTTCCTATATAGGGTTTGCTTTTTCTTCATAGTTGTGTGGCAGTTAAGCATTAATGTGAACCACTGATGTATTGCTGTTTATGATGATGATTGCGCTGGCCAAAGCTCACAAGTTGCAGTGTTAAAAAGCTTAACAGTTTTCTCAAGGCATCTTTCAGGTTTTATTCTCAATGCAGAGACAAACAGCCCGATCACAGATACTTTGTACTGCTGCACGAAAAAGGGTAATGACAAGTTTTCAGTCGATGTATAAGGTTGATATGGGATGTGGGGGTTGCATTGTTCATGCTGCTCAACGAACTAAAACTCCTTTCATCGTGTATTCCACAGTAGGCACACAAGCGGAGACGTCGTGGTGCGAATCTTAACAGTTTACTGATCCTATCCTGATGGTCTAAAGTAAGGGACACTTGTTTGAGCGATCGTTTCTCGCAAACTGTTCGAGCATGCCTACTGATTTAAACCCTCATACCTACGTGTCATCTTTTCTGTCTAATGGCATCAACCACCCTTATTTGTGAAGTAACTTATCTCCACTGTTCTGTACGTACAGGTATTTGAATATCACACCAGTGACACTCAGGTTATGGTGCACATTACAACTACACAGAAAATTAGTTCCAATCATCGAATGTTGTGCTCAGTGTGACTTTTCAGAGACAGGTTCAAGTGGCTACTTCGATACCAGAATGGTCCTAACCAGAATCGCGCTGGATACTTGTGGTATACGACCAGAAGTGAGCAGTATGTTGGTCTAAAAATCCGGAATTTTGCTAAGTTGGATATAGTACGATTTATGATGTTGTGCATTGGAGGGCTTACGTGTTTCCAAAAATTAGTGGCTTACATATAGAAAGCCCGTTAGAAACATCGTGATGAAGATGTCACACTCATGTTTCTCACAATTCTAAAGTAGCATGTACTGACACTTGGTGGTGGGCTTGGAATTGAAATGGCTACATCTCGACCGTCGTGTCAGGTTGTGCAGACTTCCTTGTATGATAAACTGCTTTTTCTTGCAACTCGGAATTCCTAATTACGATCACCAACCCGTATGTAAACAAACAAATTCGATGGACAGAATGCAAGCAACGAAAATGTGTGAGCCTACTGGCGTAGGTCGAAGCTGAAATACTTTCTGCGTGGGTTAATCCGGATGTAATTTTGACGTTCCAGACTGCTTGCGAGCACTACCGGTATCTCGAAGGTAAAGTGTTCACATAAGCATTGACTCATCAGCTGTCGATTGTTAAACATTACGCCCAAGTGAGTATGGTTAGGCGTTTGCATATCGTAATTCGGTCATGCTTACTTTGAGGTCAATGGCGCAGTGGCCAACATGGTTGGCCCCATTAAACGTGGAAAGGATATGCACTACTGATGCGCCCAAGTGAGAACGGAGTTCAAGTATTGTGCTTCTCGAAAGTGCCTGATCGAGAAATATCTGAGATCGGCAACTACGACCAATTGTGAATGGTGGTTAATGCAAATAGACTGAACTACCCGAGTGTATGCTTCCATGGAGTGTCCAACGATTGGTAACTGTGACACTCATCCTACTAGACGGTTTGTTATTGCATTACCCGCAAATTCAAGTATGCAGTGATAAACGACATCACATAACTCAAATTTTATACGATTGCACTTGAACGTAAGGCCCTACAGGCTTCCAGTAGGCGCACATTTCGGAATCAGTCTGGCGCTCATCTGCTCATTCCAAGCAATCCTATGATGTCAACCATACTGCCAGTATACATAGTCCCCAACAGTTCTCCAAATACAGCCACTGTGCTCGATACTACGATCCTTTATCACAGACCATGTCTATTCTCAGGGCTGGTAGAGAACTTGTTCTGTGTTCGCCACAGTTCTTGTGAATGTGATAGTTTCTTGTGTACTGATTGTCACTACGTGCCGCAGAGTATCTCTGTAATGATAAGGCTCAAATATGAGGCACTGAATTTACGGGCTGAAAAAAGCTTACAATGTCTACACCTGTGTTGAGCGGTATAAGGAGAAAATGAATATGAAATGGTGGAAGTTTTATGAAATGTAACAAAACGAGTTTAAGTTAGAACGCGAAGGAAAATCCAACTTACGCATGGGACGATCGCACTTCAACGGACAACAGTGATATAATAAGAGTGGTACACCACTTCAGATTTTCCGAGTGGCCGCATTAGCTGAATTGTCGGTAAGGCATCAAGAATGCGTACGCCTTCACTCGAGGGCATCCATGACAGATTCTAGTATTAAGGAGTACTATTCGCATTCCCAGTGGCCCATCTGGTGTTTCGGATGCGGCGAGCAATCTCATAGACAGCCATTTGGACTAAATGTAAGGATAAGGATGTGCATCAGACGGCCGCTATGATACTCTGTAAGTCATAATAAGATTACTTGCCACACGCCGGTAATATATGGGAAAATGAAACAACCTTTATAAGTAGGAAGATGAACGAAGCAGCGAAACGTTACGCAAACAACCTACGAGCCAAAAAATTCACGACGGATTTTCATACACAATTATGTTGCTAACTCCACCTATCTTTTGGGAGATATCTGCAGGTTACGTCTGGCTCACCACTTCCATGAACTGCCTCAGTCCGCTGCTTCATGGCTTCAGATAAGTTCGTTGAGCACGAGGAGTCCTTTTCGAACCCTTTGAAAGACAGCAGTTTAAGGCTATAAACGGTCACCGACTATGCTTTGTGTGCACAGTTCAGGTACGGATGGTCGCCTGCTAACTGACAATCCGTATGAAGGGCAAAACGCAATCACAGTAATCACTGCCACTAGCTGCGATCCTTTGGCTTTCAAAACAGAAGTTTCAAATGTCTGTGCAATTCCTCTCTTAAAACCGTTTAGCTAACGTTTGTCAGATACATACTGCCATGAGACGTAGTTATCAGCAGCAAAACGGACGTAAAACAGTGGTAAAATGTATGGATAAACCTAAGTTCACGGTCGAAACAGAAATTGCCATGGAAGGCTTGATACCAAGACGACCGAATTGTGATAGACTTTGTGTGCGCTAGAAAATTCGGTATGATGTTGGATTAAAGAGATTGTACAAGGAGAATTGGAAAGCAACGTGATCATCTGACAGATGTCCAGGCAGACCAACAGAACCGTGGTTGCCTATCAGGCAGTCCGTTGTATGGCTTCGGGACGGGCTGAATCGGTGATTGCGAACGAGTGTTCAGTTCAGCAAATAACTGACGTTCCTTTTGTCTATCGAATTCTGGTGTCTCAGGTAGGGTGCACTTGATCACCATTTGGCCAGAGGGCGCGGTTGGTATCACAAAATCCAACGGTGGTCCAAGTGGACGAATTTTGCGACCAAATCGACCGGTTTTTCGTTGCCACAGCCCGCTCCGCTGTTTTATCCCGTGCCAGTACTTTTCGCCAAATTTAGAATACCTAAGAAAATGGATTCAAATGAGAGATGGGGGAATCAACATTAGCCAGTCAGTCACCATACGTCACTACGCTCACAGTGCACGGAGCTTGATACGATTGGTTACCACATCGGAAAGTGCAACTGATCACGAGAAGCTGTTTACTCAGACAGAGATGATCCCATATAACCGCAAAACCCGTTTAATGAAACATCCAAGAAGGCTTTTGCACAAGCACTGGAGTAATACACTCCCGTAGCCCACATCCAGTACGACTGCCTATGTGCGCAAATCAAGACGGCACTTCGTATGCCTGTTGGCGGTCTCTCCGGTCTAAGTTAGTGGCTTATCCAGGAAACAACGTTGTTGACCAGGATTTTAACTGATTTTATGGATCGCTATGAAAAAAAGATGATTAAATGTATGAAAAACACTTCATTTAAATATTACGGCAAACAATGTGCCTGTTAGCGCCGGTGCTTGTCAACCAGATTTCGCGCAACACGAATTGGTACACGATGATCTGTGATATGCTTTTAGGATTTTCGGATTGCCGTTATAGAGAGGCGACAAAGTTTTTCATAACTTAGGTTTAGATGCACATAGCCAGTGGTTGGTTCAAACCAGTGTAATTTACGTACAAAAATACAGGTAATATTTGTAAATCAAAACCGAACAGCCCGAGGCGGTTAGTGAGCAGCAGTTCAGATATTAAGGGTTCAACTGCCACACCACAAAACACCGTCATGAGACGTGAGGAGTCACATGAACCGTGTACTGCTAGGCCACCTGAGCACTGGCTTACGGCGACCGACAACAGTCAGGTGATCTAGGATCCGTTGGCAATCAAGACAGAAGTGTTGAGCCTGCCTTCCCCACTTAACCCTGTATTCGCAGGCTTAGTGTGATTACTTGCAACAATGTGAGACTAATACTGTTTATCTTGTAGTGAGTTGTCAAAGGGACATTGGATCTGTAGGCGATATAACGGTCTGCAGAAATCGACATCTCATTGAGGTAAGTCGGATAAGATGGTGGTCCCACTAATAAAGTTAGTCGCTTTAGGCAAGTCACCAAGTAGGGTTCTGATGGACCCGTCTCCAGGTCTCAGGCAGAGTTGAAAGAAGGGTGGCTCCGTTCTCCACAAAAAGGGTGTTGATTCCAATGTACTAGCGCCCACCTACTGCGGGTTTAGATTGATACGTCACCCAGGTGATCGTGGGCGGCCGCTACGAATATGCGCCAACTATAGGCTATCTTTAACCAACACTTTCTGGACATGGTGCGCATCGTGTCTCATCTGATGCCCCTTTTTTCTCGAAAGAGACTTGGCCTCAGCTAAGTTACATTGCTGTTAACTATAGATGTTTTGGGTCTATTCAGGATTGTTGTCTCTGTTGGAGTACACGTTCAAAATTGGACAGTGTTATGCCTTTGGAAGCGTGGACAGCTATTAATCGGCTAATCACTGCAAGTTTGGTTTGTCTCCTAGTCTGGAGCCTTCGCGATTCACATGTGACATGAGTACTGTCGATATTTGGTTGAGTTGTCTGTGAGACAAGTACGAAAACGACGAAGAGCCCATCATTCTGGTGGCGCATTTTACTTTCATTTACACCTTCACCATTGGTTTTCAAGGTATAGATACCCTGATTTTGTATTACTAATGAGTACTCTAGCAGAAGCGATTATTTAGATTCGGCCCAATTGTGGAAAATCAAGGGTTCGGCTGGATTTTATTCAATGACACAAACAGCTTGCCCAAACGCGGCAAGCACTCCATGTTCCACATATTAAAACAAGTTATGTATACTCAGATTATGAATCATGTCAATAACAATGGCAAGTAACGGTTTACGAGATATACGTGAACGATAAAATTGGATAAAAAAATTTCGGACTTATCACTGAGATCTCAAACACAACGTGGCGATTAGGCTGGGCATGTACATGACGAAATTATACAGTGGATTCTCGAATGTTTTAGCTATGGGAGTGAGATCAAAAGTACACCTACGTGGGAATGTTTTTATGGAGTTAAATCCTACCCTTTATTCCGCTTGCTGTTTATTTCACAGTTAAAAATCGGTGTGTATTACCGACTTATTTGTGTTGATTAATGATCTAACGGCATCCCCGATATGCGTTACATAAGAAAACCAACCAACATCATCTGTTGTCTGGCTAACACACAAAGACTACCAAACAATGTTTTATTGTGCATGTTGGCAAGGTGTAAAAGCCTCTTTACAAAAATTGTGTCTCCGACCTAATGTGCCAAGACTCTACGATACCACATAGTTCCGTTCAGCGACTTGCTGTGCCTCACTTCAATGGTAGTCTGGCACATCCGTGCTGTCTCCGACATAATCTTACACTCAATAGCACCTCGTTCTCATTTGTTAATTTATATTAAAACTTAATCAGGAACAGCTTTAGACGACCTCATTTTCGTAAATTTGGTTCCCCCTGGATTTGCCAGGCCGATACATTTATAATAACCATCACAACGGCCTTGAGCCTGAACAGATCGCTCGGGCTGCCGATCACCACAACACTGACAAGGTAACCTGGAAGAAAAACTTACCAGAAAAGGATAAACATAGATAAAACAGGAGTCAACGGAACAAATAGTAGACAGGAACACATATATGTTAATATATAGTAACATATATTAATTGAGGTACATTGCCATCTCGGGCAGCGTTCCCAGCCAGCACTTTGAATGACCACGAGGACCTCAGCCGGGCAGGCGAAACCTACCCACTTCACTCAACGGAACAGACAGGGCTGAAAACACTCCCGAAGAAGGCCACTCCAGGTGGTGCTCGTAACGTTGTGTTCTCAATTCATCTATCAAGAAAAGTCATGACCTTCATATTTTGTGACTACGTTGTTGCTTGACCATTCAGGTCTCGTCGTTTACACCGTCCCGATGAAGCCAGCTGAACTAGTCAAAATGTTCAGCCCATCTGTCTAGTCGCAGCGATTACATGGTAATAAGTGAACCATCTTTTATGCATATGGTTTTATTTACACCGACTCGGCGCCAGTATAACCACGATTCGGGGAAAAAGCCGCCTGCCATTATTAAGTAAAAAAGGCTCTTTCGGTCTCCGTGCAAGCTTTTAGTCAACTTGCGTTTAAATTCCTAACAGTCGTCATCCTATTCAGAACCAAGTGGAATCGAGTGAAGCATGATCGTGAGGTTTATTGACGTGACGGTTTGTTCCCAGTGTTTGTTAGGTTCTCTCAACTGACTCGAAATTACAAAAGCCGGGGATACCTGAGATCTGTTCAACAACGCTTTCTGGTAAGCGCTCTTTACGCTCTACTCGCTCGAATGCCAGTTAAGTGTCTTGCATTTACCAGCGTATGTTCTCTGGGCAAAACGGGCACGCACAGTAGTGTGATCAGAGTCCAGGCGGTTGCTCCAAACTGTACGACGGTCTTTAACAGAGTGGCGGTATCTGCAAGTGATTGCTATGCGATCGGATTGTTCCCATGGTTGAGAAGCATAGAAAGGTCTCCCTGTAACACGCTGCTCCTTTCTGTGTCAAAATGTGGTCGAACTATGGAGACCGTGAAATGTGCACAGTTGCAGCAGTCTTTCGCCACTGGTCTACATTGGGTGCGGATACAAAACATACCTTTTAGCCGCCTATCACCTGAAGAAAGATGGCCAAGCTGAAAATTGAAATCTCCAGCTGGGGGGAAAGTGTCAGAGTTTCGGCGCATTATTAAACCTGCAAGTAACTGGAACGCGACTGAGACAGAACAAATTCCTCTATGGGTGAAAATTGGACTTAGCATTCTCTTTTTGAAAATACTTTTCAATCATAATTGTATGGTAAGCCTTCCTGCACTCATTTAAAAGGCTTATTTCGTCCACTCACTAAGCGATTCGTGAAATTGCCCAAAAGTACCACCAGATCCTCGACGATGAGAGGACATTTTGAAGTGTAACGTGCAAATATCACAACCAAATTATCTATACACAGTATGGCTCACTTCTCCTTATTATGCTCTGTATTCGACACTTGACCGACGACCACCATACACTCGGGTAAGAGCCGCATCAGCTTCTTAGTCCCGTTGTCCCGTAAGACGACTATCTGTTCATCAGTCACATCGGCCATAGTCTGTGGGATAGGTGCATTCACATCGCCAACCAGTTTCCCTCGTCTGATAATGGTCGCGCTGGTACCGGCCGCGCGACATCGAAGCGCACCTTCACCTGGATGCAGCTCGATCAAGCATACCGTCGTTCCCACAGGAAGGGAACCAACCGGGTGAGCATCCCCTTCATGTGGCGAGACTGGAAAACAATATCACAAAAGCCGGGGATACTTGAAATTGGAATCAGATCGTGCACACTCGCTTCAAACCCACGAGTGAATGAACTTAAAGCGCTGAATCGCGTAGTGTTGTAATTTGTTGAGTATCAATGAACAACATTCTACAGTAATTCATTCAGGAATAATCATGAGTCTTATCCAACGGTACTGTGTTTCGGGCTGTCGTTTGTTGCAATAATGGCAAGGAGTATTTTAGGAGAGAACGAACGAAAAGGGATAAGAATGAGCAATAAATGGAAATGTGAACACAGGTACGCCGTTGACTATTCCTGACTAGTAGTACGAAATCCTCTGACCTAGCAGGCGGCCCCCACTCACTAAACTGAAACGGAAAGTCGGAAATTTCACGGTATGTGATCATCTTTAGATGATCATTTTCTGGCTTCATTCACATGTTGATCTTAGTGAATAATGCCGGCTGTAGTGAAAGCTCAGCCGGCATACGTGGCACGTGATCCAACCTTATTTGCACTTAATAACCAAGTGATAAGGTATCCAACGCTTTCTAGATACGGACCGGCGGACAGCCACGTTGCTCGTGCGACTGTCCTACTTGATGTGAATCGACTGGCTGGAATAAGAATAAACACTGTCACTCTGTTCATTTCTACGTCATGAAAAAGACACGCTTCTGAAACCGAATGTAGACATTACGAATCCATTCATTCATCCGCAACACATTTCACAAGGCTGGCTCAAAATCTCGTTAGCAGTGCTATAGATGAGATAGTTGATCAACACAATAGAAAGACATGTTGCGGGATATTAACATTTAGCTTACCCTCGTCAGTCGCATACACAGAACCACTTGTAACACATGTAACAAGATCATGACAAAAAGAACACCAAAGTAAACAATGTACACTGTTGTTCTCCACTCACACTGCCATTTTCCATGTTTCCCATCGTGGTCCAATGAACTGTTCTGCATCTCACGTAACTTGCCTGTATATCTGTAGTTGCGGTAACAATTACATTGGTAGAACGGACCAGAGTTTACTACCACGGACGGCGGAACATCGCTAATCGGTTAGTGAACGCGATGACCCAACAAACACTAGGAACGCAGCGGCTGAGTAGGAACCCAGCGCCTTCGACTGCCAAACACACTTTACGTATAGGTCACTTGGATGATCCATTACCATCGTTCACCGTGTTATTACATAATAGAAACCTGAAACTAATAGCACTCACAGAAGCCATGCTAACCAAGCGGAATTGATCAGTTCTCTGCGTGCAAACGGTGCTGACGCAGTCAACCTTGTTACTGTGGAAGTGATCTTGATTTTGTAAGTGTGCATCATGTTTAAATGCTGTTCGTGTTATGCGCCTTTTATACATTATCAATGGTTTTGTGTATGTAACTTACGGAAAAAAACGAAGTGTTAACATCTCGCAACACTTGTGTCGTGTTGATTGACTGAATCAACGGTACTCTATGCCTCAAATGGGATAATGTCATCCGCACGCTTCTTGACGGTTAGTTTAGCATTGTCCTCTAAGTTACCCGAATTTCACAAGTTTATATTCCGTGCTGTCAGTCATGGAGAATTTGAACAATGAAGAGATCGGACACCCTTACTGAACGCCACGCGAAATGATGAACATTCGAAACAACCGACCATTACTCACACTACTTTCGGGACGAGCACGTAATGATCCTACCAAACTAATGTGTTTCTGTGGGAAGACACCTCCAAAGAACACCGCAATCGACCGTATCACGAACAACTTTTGGGTCAACGAATACAGCCAGTGGTTGGCAGTAAGGGTGTCGATATTACAAAATCCGTCGCAGGATAGAATATGATCAATGTTTTGACTGGCCTGGAAGCTTACTTGTCTTTCACGAATTTGGCTTTTGTCTGAATTTGCTCAGGCCACGCATTAGTAAATGTGTGAGTAGCTAGAAAGCGACAGAGGCAAGACAGAGGTTCGTATGGTCGTCTCATGGAACTCGAGTTTTCTCTTAAAAAACGAGAATAATTTCTGATATGCACTAATCTTCCAGAACAGTCCAAAGCTAGTGCTAATTCTGATATTCGATCAGGCCCTAAATATTCGACTACTGGCCCCATTAAAGAATTTACCAGACTTCGTGCGACTCTCTGAACAGATAAACTCTATGTTCACCTGACAAATGCAGCTACAGCCAGGCCGAAACCCAATCTATCCTCTTAAGTTAGAGTCAGCCTGCGGTCCACGTTGTCGACGCCATCAAAGTCAGATTTATCTCTTAAAGATATTGTGTGGGCACACATTGAAGGTAGGAGTGATCAGGGCGCACCCTTATTCAAATAAGGCGATTTCCTCATTCGTAACAACGCGAACAGCTTTTTGAGTAGGCCAGGTCCTCATATTTGAAAAGACCTGGAATGAGTTCATCTAGTCTTGTGGAGTTTTGGGAGCTCGAATTTACACAATATTTTGACTTCACACGAAAGCAAAGCGTCCATAAGCCAGTGCTTACTTGCAGGGCGTAAGACAAAAGTAACGTAGCGCATGGCCAGTGGAACTGCGGTTATGGATGCTCATTCAGCGTTCCATCCACAACTGTATCAATAGATTCATCATCGACTGACGACCTTGATTACGCAGAAACGCAACACTGTTCGTTGTGTTACCAGCAGAGCCAGGAAAATCTGTTCCACACAGACATTAGAACAAGAATGGAAAACGGCCGCTAACGTGATAAGAAAACGGCTTTTCTGGCCGCTTTATAACTCGGAACATGATCGCTGTCAGGTCATATGATCCGGTTGTCACAGTGGAAAAGTAATCCATATTCATCCATCTATCCTTCAAGAATGATATCGTGATCGAAAGACTGAACCTTCGACTATATCTAGCCCTCAGACGTACACTCCCGGCGGCAACAGTACGGAGTTTGTTCACATAGTCCATAATTACTTCGAGTCTGAAATACAAAGTGCCTGTTCTCGACCAATCCACGCGTATTCCTTCTTCAGCTGTTGTACAGCGGAATATGTAGGTCGGACGACTAGGCCGTTGTGCAAACGAATCAAAGAACACCATCCTGCCTGGCTCGGGACCGGTTTGAACAAATCTATTACTAGCTCAGTAGTTGCAAACTTTCGTGTTAACTCAAAGCAGGCCTTTCGCATAGTTTACAGAATTCCGGCAAACCACCCCAATCCGATCAGACAACGAATGCTAGCCACCTCGGAATCGATTGCTACTCGATTACACAATCCGGTTCTTTGTTCTCAAAATAAGTTCGTGCAAACCTTGGCCTTGAAGTTGCCGCGGCCAAAGGACACGTCACTTATGTAACCTCAATTTCTGTGACCTAACTGTGGGCGTATCTCTAAACCACTCAGCACAAACGCTAGTGACTCGTTGTTTGGGTGGCTATACCGGTTTGTTTGGAATTGTGTACCCTATTCTACGGACCAATCGTAGGTTTTCTTGATATTGATTCAATTTTGTGGAAACTATCAGTGCACAGAGATTGTAACTCTAAAACAGAACTAGGATTTGTGAATCGGGTTTTCGGGAAACAAGTGACACAGTCCTGACCCACAACACGACGCTCCTCCGTCCCACATTTTTCTCCTTGGAGCTTCCCAGCAACGGCAAAGCCAACCAGAAATGTGCAGCAATGACAACGCTTTGGTTTTGTGACCAACAAAACTGAGATGGAACGAGAGCTCATCTATTTACTGAAAGTAACAAGTGCAAACTATCCCTATCAAGTCAGGCACAAGCGAAGCAAAAGTGGTTAGTGATGACTTCTGCCTATAACATGCAATTCTCTAACGAACTGAAATCAAGCAATTAGGGCGCAAATGAAGCAAGTACGTACCAGGAATAAAAGGAATTTCCACATGTGACCGAACAATGTCGCCCGGCTGCATATTTTTGGTGGCCACGATCCAGCGCTTCACTTCCCCAGAAGCGACCAGGGCGAGGAAAGGAGTACGCCACCAGTTTCTGACAATCTACGGACGCAGAAAGAAATGAGACCGGAGGAGAAAGAATTCATGTTGAGCATATCACACGGTCAAATAGGGGGCAGTAAAATGACATTTTATAGGAGAAGAGAAGCGCTGGACTCTGTATACCATGGAGCACGCTCGGTCGCACGTTAACGGAAATAGTGTCATAACCTGCACTTAAGACATCACAACAACGAGGGCTGGGACTCACTGGTTGTCAGCATGATTATTAGCTAGCTGCTGCAGACTTAATTGTAAAATGACAAAAGGAATCTGTGCACATCAGGCACACAAAAAAAGTGAGAAAACGTCGTATGTTAGCGCAATGTTTAGGTGAACGAAAGCAGGGAAAGTAACCTGACCTTCAACACAATCTCCTTGTGCACTTCACCGGTTGAGAGGTGTCTGGAGTAGTTGTAATCCACCATAAACCAAGGCCTGTTCAGACCGGTGGTCCGATGCTTGTACTTGATTATACCTGTACACAAAAAGGGATGAATGAGCAGTCAAGCGATCAGAGAACAGTCGGAGGCAAGCATACACGCCGGTCAAATTAACGAAAACTTAAACTTCATTCATGTAGAATAATGAAAGAACGTACACCGATACAGATGAGTAAAACAAGACTTAGGTTGGGTGGGCCAGGTGTCCTACAATACTCTTCATCAGAGGTCCATTCAGTTGACAACAGGGTGGAATATGAAATATACGTGGGAAATGAGTTGAACTTGCACGACCAAGCCCGGTGAACTGGAAGAAGGAGTTCCATCGGATTCTGAAAGTGCTATCTACAATGGCTTATTCTCCAAATAGGCAAACAATTAAATTAGGAACACAATCGCGTATGCATGTAACGATGACCAGAATGGATATCTGACAGTTGAAAACTGCCACTCAGACCAAACCTACCGTCTGGTCCACGACCGCCGGTGCGGACAATTGGGAGTGCTTCAATTGTGTACTGATCGGGGTCGATGACTCGTCGAACTGCCCACTGGTTACTCAACGGGTATGGATACTGGATGCCTGGATTGCGAAGTAGGGCACCGGTGGTGCACAGGTCCCGAACAAAAGGCCAACTAGTCAATAAAAAAGGATAATCGAAAACGTGTTACGACTGTCTCTTAATCGCTTTGCGTTGTGAATCTCTTCATGTACGATATATGAGCAATCGACGAGTGTGAAACGAAGATCGCATAATTTGTGGGCGGCTTAAGACCGTTCAAGCTCAGTTCAAGGGGGACTCAAAACTAGTTCAACGCACATGATGCAAATCAGACTACGACCATGGACAGTTGATATATTGTTAACCTTGCGTAAACAACAGTTTCAACAGTGAGAAGTGTGGAGCACTATCAAAAAACACTAAATGTGATTGGTTTGAACAAAGGATAGACACATCAAACGAAACAATGACCCTGCATGGTTAATGACTGGATGTACGCCATGGCTGATAGGATAAGAAAAACCTACTGACGCATCTGATCATACGAAAACCAACTTAATCCTCCAATCACGACGGAGATTGTTTGCAAGTCTGCTCGTTCCGACGTGTTCCGCACCAGCCACACAGTCCGCGACTACTAACAATGGGTACTACAATCTCAACCAACGCGTTCGAAAATAATTCACATATGCGTGCTGGTCCAAAGCAATCTGAATGTTTTGTTTCCCTTATTGCGAATGCAGTTAGTGCTGATCCCAAGAGAACAGTTTTTACAACACCGTTTTCTCCCTAATTGGAGGGGATTTGTAGGATTGTGTCTAGTCATTTTCCCAAAGTTGGACGCGAAATTCAAAACCAAACAAGGTTTTATGCTAGATGTACGTTGCCTCCCCCCACCCCATCAACACGCCCCTACTGATCTAGACCGTAGCGCTTAGTTATCACAGTTTGCGATCGCAAATTGCAAATGCTTTGAAATTTTGAGATTAATCAAACAAATTTTAATAAGCAAACTTGATATGGACGCATATGAATTAAAATTTTGTAATATACGTTCATCTTTTTCAAATAAAGGGTCCTAGGTTCATCATATTGTACTACACATTACCTGACTATATTGAAGTGAACAAAGCTGGTTGGAATATATAAAACAAATGGCGCGCAGATGAACACAACGCTGCTAAAAAGTGTGTCAATGTGGACCAGTACAGGTTAGTCTAGTGACGGCCGTGGAAGTGTCAAGGTCTAGAATCGTAAGTGCCAACCGTCGTCTGAGATCACACGCTGGTGACCGCAAAATACAATAGAAAGTTTATCAAGTTACTAGCAATGGTTGCGGCTTTTTGGTCTAGGACACTGTGGAAAGATGTTGAACTACCTGTAAGTAAGTAACACTGATAGTAACGCTTTAAGTTTGCCGAAGTTTATGTTGATTCTCCCCTACCATTTTGGATTAGCACTGCTTACATCAATGAATGCTTCTTTACAGACGCCGGGGCACATATCTGACCACAAATGATTTGCGGTACAATTTTCGGTCAATTGAACATGCAAGCGTCTAAGCAAGTGCACAGATTTATCATTTGCTTAATTTTAATTTTGATTATATTCACAGACCAACCAGCCTACATCGTCATAGCCAGGCAAATACCACAATTCCACCAGGCGTTTATGGCTTCAAATGAGACTTGAATTATTGATATGGAAGATGATCATAGGTTTCCATATAACCACACGTTTTACATGGATAAAAACTAATTTTCTTCATATTAAACATTACGTGACAGGGTTTGACAAAATTACGCTATCCTACTATTTGTTTTGGCTCAACCCATCTGATAGAAGTGATACAGTCTCATCATACTGTTTATAAATGAATCCAGCCTAACGCAAGTGTATTGAACGAAGGAGCGGTATTCCCATGATATGGAAATTTGTGAGTTCGGCTATTGTCTTGCCATATTATTATATCCCCAACGCATGTGGCCTAATAAATTGTAACACAACTTTACAAATGTGTTGGCATAAGAATTGCCTCAAAATAGCAAATGAACACCCAAACTTACTGAACCCTGTGCACCAGAGTGAGAGAACATGTACCTTGACATATGTATATATAGGGTTAAATATACGGCAAGACTGGATTTAACCTAACTAGACAGAACAAGCCAGATTCCTCAGTCGGCAAACACTTTCAAGGGACCGGTCACGTGGTCCATCTAACGAGCGCTTTTCGACTGTTAATGGTGAACCACCAATCCTTCATCCTGAGGGGCGCAAGAAGCCAGCCGTCTGAACGCAAAATACATATCCTCGTGACACTTTTGCAACTCTACATGGCCGTATTGTATAAAATACGTATTACATATCAAATAACCTTGTACTGTACAAGCAGTGCATATTCAGAAAACCGGCATAAGTGGTGTGTCTCAACAAAAAAAAACAGATACAACCAACTATGCGCACTCTACAATAATCAGATGGCACCGCAGTTATCTTTCATCGTCCTCCACATTTGGAAGCCGATCCATAGGGGAACGAGTGACAACTCAAATTGATCTCTGAAGTCGTTTGGCCATCCTCCATATGCTCAAGTGCATTTAACCATAAGACTGTCTTTCTCTAACTTGTCAAACCCTGCATCGCGTGGTATGGCGAATGCATAAGTGATCGACTCTGTTTGTGACCAAAATGAACATTGATCTCAAAGTTACCACTCCATCCGTATGCCGCTCACTCCGAAAGTGTCAGTTCGTAGGTGACGCGTAGGCACGTCCCACAGTCCTCCTGAAGTGCTTTTGTCCAGAAATACGCGAAGGATGGAAGTGGTGCACACCTAAGATGCTATCGTGGTTGTGGTGTGGATGTCTCCGCACTTCATTCAATAGCCGGTACTCCCATTATTACACGATGTAGTGACCTCCGTTAGTTGGTTACGAATGGCGTAGTGTAACAAAAGTAGCTACTAAATATTGGGTTGCCTTGAAGTTTCGCAGCGAGGTGTATAGAACAAGGACCAGCATGGAAACACGGGAAATGCCCGAAATTCAGTTAGAACATACAGATCACGAAAAAAATTAATAAGAACGGCTTAAATCGGCAATACTAACCTGCAAAGCTTCACAGAATGTTTAAAGAAACCAACGGGCTGTATCCAGACGTTCCGTACGAACAGCGCAAACACCATGACTAAAATAGTAATGACGAAAAGATGACTCGGTGACAACTGAAAGTTGCTCCACATAGCAATCTTGCAAGCCAAAGCACCTGCTTAGGTGTAAAAGAAGCAGAAAAGAGGATATTAACTGATCACCGGACATCAACAGTAAAACAAACGTCGGCGTTATTATCGAGGAGAGCACGTCATAAAAGTCGTAATAACCCATTACTTGCCCTACTAAATTTCGCCGAGATTGTCTACTTAAAGACGAAACACAACGGCAGAAGACGAGCGGGAGAACTCTGCGACGCTCTCAACTAAAACAAGATGAGCTTGTATATATAATCTGGTCAGCAGTCAAAACGAACCAGATCAGCCGAGCAAACAAGAGCGTACTACTTTGAATCGGCTATCTTCAATGATTCCAAATTGCTATCCTCCCTACTAGCTGGAACCAAACCTGCCTAGTCAGTAGCCAACCCGTAATCTCGGTGTAAAACTTCCAAAATCTTCGAACTAAGAGTGCACCGAATTCCTTTTTTTATTCACACTTATCTGTGTGAACGTGCAACGTAAGTGAAGCTAGGGATCTGGTAAAAGCGCCGCTGTAACGAACGGCGCGGATAATAAAAATTCTTTATAGTGATCACTGTTCTGACGAACACTTAAAAAGTTACCAAGATCCCAACTAATTTCCCGACTTTTGACAAGAAACACCACGCTGGTCTAATGTGCAGGTTAAAATTTCTGTGTGGTTCGTATCATGAAACCTGTGGAACATCCGCTCTGTTGTGACCACAAAAGATGCTTGGCCTGCGAAGTTGTTTACAGTTATGCTAAAACATAGGACCACGAACACGTACGCACATTTGCATGACTTTCGTGTATTCGCACACATTGGGTAGCAATACATTGTCGTTCGACCTGGTAGCACTTCTCCCACACCACGAACACACTATTCCAGCAGTCGCTTCTGGTCCACCGTCTTCCTGGCGTTGACAATTGCCCTTTCGTTCCCAAATTGTGAGCAGTACATTATTCACAGGCGAAGCTGCCTGCCATACAACGGCTCTAGTACGAAATCGAGTTCAGTACAAATGCACTTAAATATGCGCAACAAAGGTGCCTGATATCCATCTGCCGTGAGGCATGCGATTAAGTTCCGTTCCTATCTCATCCAGATCATCCCGCGTTCTAGAGAGAAAAGATGCATAACTGTTTTACAGTCCAACATGATAGACAGTCATAGGTGACAATGACTCGTTCATTGTTTCCCCATTAAGGCGCGTCGGTATCAAAAATAACTTGCTGGACAATATTCGCATCCTTTATAGCTCTTTGCAATAAGATTCACATAAACATTCGAAGAAACGTCAGCACCGAGACATTTCAGATTGATAGTTTGGCTAAAGCTTCGAAACAGCAACTGACCATTAGCCAGTCGAATTATCACAGCGGGTTCAACAACCCGTCCACCAATTCTCATGCCGTCAACCTTTACCGGATTTTATTGAGGCTATGCGATCGGTCACGCCACAGACACTCATCTTAATGACGTTCCGCGTGTACTGAGACGGTAACCAATTCACGAGACATTTCCATTATCGATACCACCTGCACCAAAGGCAAAGGTCATGTGTAAGATCTACACTTCGTTAACTCGACAAATGTTTGACAGGACCCACGGCTGGAAGTATTAGCTGCATTCGTTGAAACACCTGTCGGATGACATGCCCATGATACACGCGACGTGTGTGATACATGCAGTGAGCTGGAAACTTAAAACCGTAATAAACGAATCCACTCAACTCTTTCAATAAACCTTTGTCCATTGATCAACCTTGATAGCGCGGGCTGGATTCAGCAGTGATTCGCGTTGTACGCCCTCTTATAGAAAATAAAAATTTGGCTTGGAGTGTGCAATAAATACACTCCAAAACACCAAAGGAATAACGGATACAGAAACGTATCAGCATCACGCGCTCCAACCGAATTCGGCAAACCAACGTGGCACTGCCAAAAAAAACAAATAATGCTGAATAAATTGAAACAGATACACAATTAAGTTGAATATTATCCAGACGCCATGTTATTGATTCAACATCATCATAAAAGCCAACATTAGGTCAGCGATTCACACGGATGCACAACTGACACACAACCATGAAGATGGAGGAAAGAAGTACATCGTGTACAGAAAGAGGGAAGAAAAATGTAGGAGAGCAAATGGAAACTAACTACTAAAAGTAGCTACGTCTATATTCAAACATTCAACATCAAGCCGCCCCCCACAACTTGCAAACAAACAAACCACCTATAAGTGACAGTTAGGCGTCATCAACAACACAGATTCCTTACGGATTTGAATGCACCGCTCCATCAAATAGACTCAATTCACTAACAACTCGGCCACACAATCACAACATTCACACAACTCACCCCGATCAACCGACATCCCACCTAACATCTCCAGCAACCGACAATGTGAGTCACGAACAACCAAGCTCCACAGTGGCCAAACCTTCGGTCGACTGCCACATTTCCCCACACCACGTGGTCATCATATGTCCACCTAAAGTCTTACGACGGTCGACCACAACATAGGCCAAGAGTGTTCGGTGTGACAGACGAAGTTTGCGCAAATGTCATGACAGAAAAAAAGAACTATATTAACAGTTACTACCGAATAACCTGCTTTCCAACCACTTCGTCATCGAGTCGTTGGTACCACCCGACGCGACCAATCCCACGCAGACATCGGTGGTCAAATACCTTAAGACAGTTCACGTGTACCAAACTAAGCCTCCAAGTCTCGATGCCGTAAAATAACACAACCCTCACTGTTGTCTTATATACGCGACCCTTAACATTCAAAGAGACACCTCTCTGTCGCTACACGTGCCTCAGATTAGCGAACACCGCCCTACCTTTGAAGATACGCCCTTGTGCTCCATTTTCTACACTTCCACCGTCACTTGTGATGCAGCGTAGCAGGTGTACATACCGGTCAACAACCGGTCATCATCTGTTCGCACACTTGGTCGGTACACTCCTGCATTTAAACGACCCTGAAAGTGTAGATCGATCCACCGAATCGAACGCACATTCACAGTCGAGAAGTACGGCCACTGTTGGCCGGCGATACACATGACGCTGCTCCAAAATTTGACGAAGAGTAAAAATGTGATCCACAAATCCTCGTCCACGGCAAAACATTGCGTGTTCTTCCCTAATGTTTGACTCCCGAACTGCAGTCAGTCGACGGAGTATAGTGGATGTCAGATCCCTGGAAATGACCGGGATCAAACTAATTCACCCCCGGTTTTCACAACGGACTCTGATGTCTTCCTTGAATATAGGAACTAGTATCGAGTAACCCAAGCGCGAACGGATTGTTCCCGTTGTCCACGCAAGTTGGAACAACTTCGACAGGGTTTCCACTAAGGCCTCACCACAATCTTGGAAAAGTGCAGGCAAGAGATCATCTGGACCATCAGCCCTATCACGTTTGACAGCCGAAATGCAATTACGGACCTCAGTCCTAGTGAGTGGTTCCAAATCTATCGACCAGGATGCCACATTACGAGCTTGTGATGGCAACACAGTGGAAGCAGAACGCCAGCCAAATTGACCCTCACAGTGTTCCGCCCACCACTCTGACTTATTATACATGAATGTACCATCTAACATGGCTGATAATTTCACTGGCAGATGGTCGCCTTGGACCAGTTGTGCGGATAAGGATGATGAGTCTGCCGATGTTCCCTGAGGCAAAGCGGTTCTCATTTCCTTAGCGTTTTCCACGTTCCGGTTTCCCATGGATACCTCTTCTCGACTTGTTATGTGCACAACCAAAAACAGTGTTCCGTGTGGCTTCTAATAACTCCATGGATTTCTCTGACATCCATTGTTTGTTCAACCCAAAAACCACCGTGCCGCATGCTACTGTATCTGCTTCACGAATGGCCTGTGAGATTTGGGTCCAGCAGCCATTGGGATTTCCGGAGTGAGAACTACCAGGGCATTTTTCTAAGCTGATTTGGCACTTATGCGTTACCGATGATACAGCCAGTTTCTCAACAGCTAGTCACTGTTGTCAGTGGGGTCGTTGGCCAGCAACGTTCCAATGCATGATCAGAATCCAAGTACGTGTTCCAGTAAGAACGACAGTCTTGAATGGTACCCCGTCACCCGTAACTGACGGTTATATGGTCTATCTGAGACTAGAGCTGATTGGGAGAAGGCGGGCGGTAAGTATAGCAATGACGCGCACGATGCTTAAAATTGATGCTGGCTAAAAATAGTTTATGTCCAGCACACACTTGTAACAATCACCCGCCATTACCTGAGCGATAGGATGTTATCCGAAACCTGCCACCCAAACGAGATTCGGCCCCACCAAGGTGGCCGATCTGGACGCTGAAAGCACTTACAATAATTCGTATTCTAGGTGTAAGCAAGGAAGGCTCGAGGATGGATGGTGAGGGATGGAACTTACCGACACAGCGTTACTATGATTAGCTATATCTACTGTGGAATCTGTGACTTAAGTCTTGTACGAACGCAGCACACCGGACCAACGCACGAACTCCTGACGGGTCCCTGCGATGGTAAATCTAACTGGCCGATCTTCCAGTGTTGTAAAATGAACTGCAATGACATCCGGCAAACTGACACAATATGGTTGACTTGTTCGGTATATTGAGATTTTCGTTACAAGACTATCCACTATATTGAACATGTAAGGAAACCCTGAATCAGACATTTTCTTCCACTGTCAGAAGAGAACATCCATCTTTGCAGTCTCGAACGAATCCACCCGTGCTTTACGATATCTGAATCTAAATTCAACGTTCGCAAGATCTCACATGGCACTAAGCTGTCCTGTGATATCCAGCTGACCGACTTCAAGAGAACCACGAATGACCCTGACTGCATCTATGAATAAAGAAGAGTGTAACTACCCGGATATAAGGCCAATTAAGAGTTCTAAATAATTACAGCTTCCTGATTTTCATTTGCACATCCAACAGTTACAGAACCAAATAAAGCTTCAGGTTTCTTTGCGTACCCGTGCGAATCCCCCGGGGACATCTGAGTTGCTCATCACCAAGTTGTCCAAACTCAGATACCAAACGAATTCACGGTAGACTAGACTCAAATCCGCAAACGTACATTACGCAACTAACCGGTGCAGTTGCGATCAGGATACCTCAAGCTTCAATTGACAAGTAAAGTGATTAACGAAAACACAAATCGAAGTCTCAAATGAAAGCAACGTCCATCAAGTGAGAATATTCCAAGTTTTGAGTAAAATATATTCCAGAAGAATAAGGGAAAACAGAGAAAGAACTATGTACAAGTACGTAAGCGAAATTTGGTGAAGTTCCGAAGGGGTTCATTATCAGGCTGTTAGTTGCTTCGTTGTATGCACGTGTTCGTGTTCGCAGGCCAGGCTGAGCAGTCGAGGCAGCAGTTGTGAACGGACTGTGCCCGCGTCCACCGAAGACAACGAGATGTGATGCACCAGACCATTAAGTCGTGATTCCTCCATAACCGGTTTGCGACTTTTGCTGTACAACGGATCGTAATGGTGTCGTAACAGTCCAGTAACTAGGCTGGTAAAGTCAGCGGCGTCGATCCAACTGCGCCACTCAGCAATACGTTGGGTTGGATGATACTTCGCCAGACTACATAAGAACAAATACAAAGGTCATGGTTAATTGGACAGGAGAAAAAAGCGGCGAATTCAGTGGCTGATGATTAGCCGGGCGCCCAACGGATGAGTAGAATTCGTAAAACTAACTGAAAGAATATTCATTTCGAAAAATCTAGCATGGTTATCAACCGTGGATATGGTGGCTTCCAATAGTACATGTATATCCGACACCGCTGAGTAACCCAAATGATTAGGGACAGCTAATATATGTTGTCTTGTTCTGAACTATTATGGAAAACAGCCCAGTTAGCAAGTAGATGTACTTTCATATAGGTGTACTTACTTCGTATCGGTCGCGAAGATATAGCGTTTGCCGGGTAACGTATTTTTATTGGTCACGGATTTGGTTAATTTCGAGTTAAACATCACTCACACTTGATCGTGGTCTTCACATTCAGATTAGATTCGAGTTTCGCTCTCGTTGGAGTTCGTCAGTGGTTCACATTCTTGTCACAGCTAGGATTGGAACTCTGACCACACTTTTATGAGACAACCCTGTTGACCACCGAGCCATTGACCTCACGCCAGTCACGATCGAATTATCGAAGCTTAACGTTCAGGTACTTTCGTTTGTGAATACTGATCAGATTTTCCGACCGTCACAAAAGGGGCTGGCTGGAAAGCCTATCTGAATGCGAAGACTGCGATCAAACGTGAGTGATGTTCAACTTGAAATTAACCAAAAGCCCCGACTACCTGTCAGTAGATTGTTATCCCTAACAGAGTCAAATGTGTCCCGGACAAATCATTGCTAGGCAAAAGACAGTTGCTATACTCAAACAAACATGCAAAAGCCACGGTAACCAGTTCGCGTTTCGCTCAACCAGACCGCCACAGAGGTCCAGATGGAACAATTGTCTGTCCGTCAAGCTATGTAGCAGTCGTTTATTCCCAAACGGTTTCATTTGGTAGTCAACACAGAATGGGTGAAGGTGACCAATGCTCCGCTGATGAACCCTAATGGGGTTTGTCTCCATGTGAGGTACTGACTGGCCGACCTTAAAAGAGACAGAGCTAAGTTGTCTGTGCGTATCAAATCTAAGTAGCTGAAATAGCCACGGTTCAAACTAACTTTGGGAACCAGTTTGATCAAACGGACCTGCACAACATTGGTTCCAGTAAGGCTGGATTTTTTGTGAATTCTGAGTAGGATTCGATAATCCATGCTACACGAGCCTCCTCAGGAACGTCGAGCCAAACCCGATGTGTATTTTGGGTGTCCCGTAGCCGTGACCACAGACCATCAGAAAGATGACAGGACGGTCCCACCGAACGGGATTCGCATTCGATCCAAACTCGAGGAGTAGTTTGCCATCGACTATCCGAGGTAAACTTCTGATGTAATGCCGATTCAAACTGGCGTTGTGTGATCAATGTGCAAGAGGTATTCTGTGAATCATCCGGCATGGCTCCGAAGATGGAGCCTTTATGATGTGCCAATTCCTCAAGATCAAGCACGGTTTCCTTCGCTTTGCTCAGTTCCGAAAGGACAAGTGATTTTCCAGAACCTGAAGTAATGAAGGACAAGCTACTGGCAGTCCACTGGATAACACAATGATATACTCCCTTTGTCCAACTAACAAACGCTAGTTACAAGGGTTGCGTTAGTTCACAGTCCTATCAGAGAAGTACAGGGTCCAACGTATCTTTTAGCCTAGACTGATGTGTACAATTTCATTTTTCCCATTTGGAAATGTCTGTTCTTCTCCATCACTATATAGCTTATGTATTTACCTGATAAAACGCGATAAAATGAATTCTGCTTCCGACAACCACTTTTAAAGTCGTCGCTCTACGAGTATGTTCAATTCAGTCAACAGCTAACGAACAAGAAATCGGATTGTAACTCACGTTTGATTGATTATAATATGAAGTACTTTGTGCGATTTTCTCGACAGTATGCGTATCGATAATGTTTGCCTTATAGACGGGGGGAATTGTTCAATTTAAGGCTAAACCGTATTAAATCTCACATAACAATTCCAAAAACCCCGAATGCTACCGTCTGAATTACCGTCCAGCGCCTGTGACACAAACTCAGGTGCTATGGCCCAAATCTGCTGACAGAACTAACCAATAGTCAGAAGTAGCTCAGACCGTTGCAAGTGTCTGATCGAATCAGACTAGTCTCTGCTTTACCCCCACACGATTGGTATATTACTGCATAACGCACCCTATTCTTACGTGTTTGGATACTGACGTTCAGGAGTCTTACACACTATGCAATCTCAACATCCTCTGTATAACCAGAAGTTTAATTTATTTGTGAAAACTTCGATAGAGCAAACGAAACACGGAGGTTGTTTTATTTACACTCTAACAAATTTCGCCACTTCTCCATGAACGTTTAGTTCAGGCGATTGAAACACGTGGAAATCTGGGTCACTAAAGAACAGAAACATACAGGGCTACAGAATAAAAGTAGTCAGTTGCTATCAAACCAGCATTCTGTACAGTGCAAGACGTTTGCTTCGTGGGGCAAACAGAATGCACAAAATCACTGATGACTCGTCAATCACTTGTTGCTTACGAACGCCGTTTATACATGATTGTGATTTTGTTAGAGATTTTATTGGGGTCGATAACAAGCACTTGCAAAGAACTGCAGAGGTTTACTCAAACACAAATCGTGCAGTTCCCCGTTTTTTTTTGTCCACTGTATTCAAAGGTCTTGTATTCCGCATAGTGATAAAATGCACACACCGGCTGTAATGTGTCGCTGCTGTTAGGGAAAGTCAACCCTCGGAAAAATGGTTTACTTTTCGAGGTTTATTAGAAAAATATTTGGCTTCTGTCGTAATTTATTTATGGTGCGTTCTCCTCTATTGCCTTCCGAATGACCGATCTTGCTTCTACTGCATCAACTAACGTGGGGTTCCCAAAGGCCAATCAAAATCTGTATCAACACAGGCGCTAGCTCGCCATGTTACCAATGGTTCGCGCGTAAATACATTCTCGGATGAGGGTCAAGGACTTACGTGTTTTTCTTCAGGAGGATTGTTGCAGTGTACAACCAAAAAACCGATCAGGTCAGCTTAGGTATCTGTTAGTGCCGACAGATCACATAAGCGCAGGGTACGCAAACGCAATATGTCGGCTGCGTAAGGGACATTAACAAGACACGAAAAACACACTCCAATATATACATACGCAAATCCTGGATAATTCAACAAAAGGAAGTGAGACGGTGGAAACATGTACAGACCTGTGAGACCGGCGATCACCCAGAATTGACCGCGAATAACCCAACGGGGCCATGCATCTAGCTGTCTAAGAACCAGTCGACGCCATGATCTGAAGCCACCGACAAGCACTCCAACACATGAGGGCCAACCAATCTCGGTGAGCAAGGTCGCAAGGGAGTTGGATCGCTGTCCGCCACGCCAGCAGTACACGAGCAGATTTGGAGTACAATCCGTCGGGAAAGATGAAGTTGACGAGCCTACCAGCTGAGAGGGAGGGCTTGTGGAAAAGCTGTTGCCCACTTCGGCCAGGATACGACTGAGATTGGAGCAAATAAGTGAAGCACCCAGGAAGCGAGCTTTTAAAACAGATCCTTAAAAGAGAAGAGAGCAGTCCGCCCCAAAATATATGAAAAAGACCAACGAGCAGACCAAATCAAGTTAAAAAATCTGATTAAAAATGGTTTGCAGACCATGGGCACCGTAAATCCTCTGATGAAAATGAGACTATAATTGCTACGAAATTGCAAAATGAGGGAATGTATTGTTCACACAGGAACATGAACGTGTACCCGACTAGTTATCACCTCTACAGTTGTTAACAGCCACACTTGATCAATTGCGGATGGTGAGCAGGCACTTCGTCGATTACTCGGAAGATATTTTATTTATCATGTCATTGCTTAGCGTCCAACAAACTACACAAGACGACGGTCACTATGTGACCATTTCGACTGGTATTTCGGATTCGGCGCGGCCAACCAACCCACATCAGTCCACCCTCAGGTGTTACCTTCTAGAAGTTGTGAACGTAGACACGCGTACAAATATGGCTGGAATGTTTGGGCATCGAAACAGACAGAGACCAACTACGAATTAGCAACGTGATGTGTCCGTGGGCGTCCTTCCCATCAGACAAAACGTACGCATGTGATTTCCTTGATCGGGTCAATCTGCGATAAATGAGATGACGTAGAAAAAGGGGGGGCTGTGTTCGACAGGAGGATAGCTGAACAGTGTAGGTTGGCTCATTACACAACTTCATTCGTAGTTCGAACCACGCTATCCACTGTTTACAGAGCATTGATCTTGATAGGATAAGTGAATAATTTCATCAGCTGAACAAAATTTACCGAAGAAAAACACATGAACTGTTCTCTGCTGCAATGTTTCATTGAAAAAGGTGATGCATAAAAACAAAGCTTATGGATAAACTATTATTTAGTTCTACATGTGAATTTTCGAGAAAGGTCTCAAAAAGGAAGCCAATATAGGGGATATGATCCCAGATTCACCTTGAGGTTATGCATGGCACAGGTACATCTGTACTGATCGAATGCAGTCAGAAACTCATTCGATATACTAAGTTGTCTTTGAGCGAAGAAGAGCAAACTAAACGGTCAATATCCACAAAATTTGGTTAGTTCAAAAATTGTGCCATCGCGTTCTGACCAAATTTAGTAGGAGAAAGAATTACAAATGAAGAGTTAAAACTGTGAATTCTTAACAAAAAACGACAGAAAAACATGGATTCGTTTGTGTTGTGCATACCTGAACAACAGAACAGATTCATTTCGCACAGTGATTCCTAAATCTTTTAGCACATCTCTCTATTGCCTTTCTATGCAGCACATCATCGCCCAGTAGCCAGTCTTTAATACCGAAACAATGAAAGTGACAAACGAATAGATATGTGTGTTCAACAGTGGATGCGATGGTTCAGTCTGGTGCAAACATCGGCATATCAAGTGTAGGGTGAAAGTCACTCGGAAGAGATCATCGGTTTCCACATCGGTCACACAATCAAAGTAACCCCTTTGGCCTCTATCTTATATGATTTCTCAGTACTACGAGATAAAGTGACCTAGACACTTCGTCAATCAAAAATCGCCAGGGAGCACCGATCAAATTACATAACGACAATCAAGCGTCCGACGGACAGAATATAACAGAACAAATAACAGATTTTACCCAAACACAGATCTCGTAAAATTACGGTTGTGCACGAACCTTCGCTGTGCAAACGCCCCACGTGAGCACGTTCATAATCATTCAAGACCGCAATATTGACAGCATTTGGAATGTGGTCATCAGAAAATTCCGCTGGACTGCGCACATCGATAATAAACGGTTTGGAGGGGTTATGGACAAAAAATTCATCCCATGAAAGACACTCATCCGGCCCTGAATCCGGAGGTGGAGGGATAGTAGGACCCCAACTGGGCTCACTGGCAAAAGGTTCACGGGCCAAAGTAATCAATCGAATTGGAGTCTTGGATGTTCGCAAACAGCGAATAGAACACTGCAGATCTACGCCGATACGCAATCGACAAAAAAGAGACCGAACAGCTGTCGAAACGGTGGTGGGAAGCTACAAAAAAACGGGCTAGGTTTGACGATCAATACAAATTGGCACAGTGATGATGGTCCACAGTAAAAAGAAACTGTATCCTTTGGCCTTTCAATGTCGTACCAAACAGTAACGTAAATTCACAAACTGCTTATTCGGCCACTCCGGGAATCAGCCGATTCAACTGAAAGCTTAGATACCTATGGAAGAAAGGTATATTCGTATGGGTAACCCGGAAATTTCTTGACCACACCTGGTTATCGAAATCAACCGAAACGGACATGCTTGAATCGCAGCATAACAGGCCAATAGTTACACATTCCAGTAGTGGATTTTATATAACCCATGCAACAGAGGAGGGTTTCCGGAACATACTGACTAGTTTCTACTTGATTCAGACGTGTTAACGTAAGTACAAAAGGGGCAACCTTTAGTAGTTACAGACAAACGAACGTTCGATAAAAATCAAGACACAGACGATGAGAACTCTTTTTAGCAGAACTGCGTGGTAGTCATAAAATCGGTCACCACAGTGCGTGTGACCGTATAAAGTAGAGGAGTGAAAGAGAACAGCAACCACGACGATCCGTCAGTCTGTGTCCATTCCTGCCTTGTTGTGATTCAACCTAAGCCGAAACGACCGCGTACGAGGTGTGGTCGAGTCGCTGACTTGCAGCATTTGGCCGTCGGATAGGTGTAATTCTGAAAGAAGAGGACGAAGAGGGACGCCTGTAACGAACCAGGACAAATAACCATAGACAGAAGAAAATAAAATGACACGAATATGTCCGATGCTCAAATGTGCTCCGGAAAACCACACAGGAACAGTGCAGTTATCAACATCACATCGATCCTCCCTCATCGTGATAGGAGTGTGCATAGGAGACGTAGCAAAGAGCATGTAAAAAACAGTCTATGGGTGACGAGTTTGGGGGAGAATCTACCTAGCTGAGTTCAATGACACGAATGTCGCTGCTGCGTGACCGAGTTACCAGTTGGGTAAGCACACCAACTATAGTTTTCACATACAACTCCGCTGCTTGAATTATCTGCCTTTAAATTATCAGTGTCAACTAATAAAGTAATGTTGTTAACAATGATAGCACTACATCAGTGATGCGTTTCTGTTGAAATGGCCAACTACGTTGTGTGAAAGAAAAAAACGGACGAGAACTTCTGTCGGGCACGCGCTTATTGATCATTGAACTTTACAGACAGTGTGCATCCTACTGAGGGAGGTCAAATGGTCAAATAAGAGGAACGACAGGTATAGTAAACGGGAACGATACCAAGCAAAGAAAGGCGGAGAACAATAGTCTACGAATCTGATCGGTCAACCAGTCGACTACACAGGGAAGACAATCCAGACTAAAGTCTAGTTAGTCAATCATACATGCGGTGACATCAATCTACCGAGGATCTAATGAGCGGTGGTCCGCGGTTCGAAATTCAGTCTTATGAGAAAAAATAATGTCAGTGTAGAGTAACCAACAAGCCAAAAGGCTCAACGGGCAGTTCCGATGCACCGGTGTACTAAAATGACCCCAATGAGCGCAACGATAATTTAACACAAAGAAATATTCCCGATCACCGTAGAACTCACCTGCTAGTGTTTTTGACAAATTCTGCCGAAGAACGTCGGCGAACTCCGGCAAATCGATGAACAAGGACTTGTTGGCACCATCAGCAACGGTAGTCACACTAGGAGACCGCATCTGACTGCATCCATAGGAGGTGGGGACAGGGAACAGAGCATTCCATAACAAGTTCTCGATTGAAAAAGAGCAATAACTTAGTGCGTAACTTATGGGCACCAGGACACGTCACTAGTATGATGAACCTGCCGCGAGATCGATAACATGTCCGGAAAATGGAAATATTGACGAGCCATGGGAACAGTCACACAATCAACTAAACGAACATGAATTCGATCAAAAATGCCCCTCTTCAAGTTAAAGCAATAAAAACTAGAAGAACCTACAGTGAAGCAGATAGCTCCAGGGCTGAAAAAACTGAAAATCTCACAAAACGTTCTGGGTCACGTTGATTAACTTGTGCACAAGACGCGACAAACAAAGGATGAGATGAACGCCCCAATAGGGAAGGTTAAAAAGCGATCCGTCCCCTCGTAGTAAACGTTCGAAACGGGGACGCACGAATGAACAAAAATTATCAGTTCAAACTGTCTATGTGTCAGCAGACGAGAAACCGTGCTGTGGAAATAGCACCGGTGAATAAGATGTTCAAAACTTCTCAAACGCAACAAAGAAGTCCACGTTTCAACATTTATAAACTCAAACGTTCCGGCGAAAACAAGACGTAGATCGATGACAATGGGCATAGGGAACTTACTATTCAGTGCTATTCTTCAAAAAGTCAATTACGTCTCTGAGCGTATTAGTCGGAGAGAAATCGATATCCTTGGGAATATTGTTGCACGCCATGCAGTCAGGCTGAAAGTAATAAGCAAACACAATGAAATCCGATGCAGAATTCATCAGAGTGGCAGTGAAACTGTAATCAGTCAGAGTCGTTGAAGCGGCAGGAGGGGAACGGAGCGAAATAGTTTCATGTAGTACGCATAGCGCTCAACCACACACGCATCGCTTTCTGTCACCTATGATGCGCTCCGTTTCGTTTGGCCAATAAAGTTGAGACACCCCAGTTCAAGCTGTATATCTAAAATTTGTGACTCACTAAGAACACAACTCAACTACGATCTAAAGTAAAGCCAGCGATAAGACCTAGCTATTGGTCAGGTGAGATGTTGAACAACTCAGTCGAGCAATCGATGACAACAGAATTTCCAAACAAAGGGGAGCGTGAATCATATCGTTCATCGAATTCCAAGACTCATGTATATACGTTTTGTTCGTAACATGCGTATTGTACGCAGAGTCAGTAAAAAGCAAGAAAGAGCAAAGGATCCAGCCAAATCACCAACACCAAAGACAGAAATATATCACTGGTTCACACTGATGTACAACTGACACACAACCATGAAGAAGGAGAAAAGAAGTATACCGTGTACAGAAAGAGGGAAGAAAAATGTAGGAGAGCAAATGGAAACTAACTACTAAAAGTAGCTACGTCTATATTCAAACATTCAACATCAAGCCGCCCCCTACAACTTGCAAACAAACTAACCACCTATAAGCGACAGTTAGGCGTCATCAACAACACAGATTCCCTACGGCTTTCAATGCACCGCGCCATCAAATACACTCAATTCACTAACAACTCGGCCACACAACCACAACATTCACACAACTCACCCCGACCAACCGACATCCCACCTAACATCTCCAGCCACCGACAATGTGAGTCACGAACAACCCAGCTCCGCAGATCAACCCGACCTACGGTGGCCGAACCTTCGGTCGACTGCCACATTCCCCTGCACCAGGTCATCATCTGTCCACCTCACATCTTACAACGGTCGACCACAACATAGGCCAAGAGTGTTCGATGTGACAGACGATTAGATGGTGTCCCTACTATTCATCTAAGTCTAGTTATGCCTTTAACGCTTGGACACTATAAAGGTTTAAGGAACATTCGAATTCAGATTAACACAAGATCCTGCAACTCTTAGAAGAGAGAGAAAGGTACAGGGTTGTTCAGATAAGTGATTCCCAGCCCATCCAGTTGATGACCCAAATCTTAGACGAAAGTCCATCTGATGAGCAGTCGGGGATTTGGTTAATTTCAAGTTGAACATAACTCACATTTGATCACAGCATTCACATTCAGATAGGCTTTCCAGCCAGCCTCCTTCGAAAGGAAGCACTAGACTCGAGCTTCGCTCGCATTAGAGCTCCTCAGTAGTGCAAATCCTTGACATGACTGGCCGCGCTTTCATGAGGCGAACGTAGTGACTACTGCGCCATTGACTTCACAGTAGACACGACCGAATTGTCAAGTCTTGAAGGTCCATCTCATCATCATCATCATCATCATCATCAT
>QNGE01001112.1:119735-191646 GCA_008508345.1 Paragonimus westermani | reverse complement strand
TATATATATATATATATATATATATATATATATATAATCTGTGCTACGGATGGGCCTGAACGTCTTGTTCAATTACACTCAGACAAATAGTCGTGAGTTCAACGTCAGTAAATGGAGATTATCCACATTCGTCACTTTTCGGACTTAACCTCACGTAAGTGACTTCTTTATTCAGTCGATTGTTGTGGCGAACGACCCAAGGACTTGCGTTTCTGAGACTAACGTTCTAAACGCAACGCCATTAACCTCATACTGGGCTTGACCGATCAGTCAAATCCAAACGTTCAACCGTAACCTTATGTGAATTGTGTTCGGATTGCCCGATCGTATTGATCAGAGACACGGTAACTGTTCGGTAAACTCCAACCAATAACCTTATGATCAGGTGTTCAGTCTGAAATAATTTGGATCTTCTGAAGTCAATCTGAACTGTACGTTGCTCAGTCGTTTCAATGAAGTCCGTGACTTCAACCTAACTGAGAAGTTCCTCATCGCGGGGTTATCGATTAAAGCTAACAGAGCATTTGCCGTGTCTTCAATCGGTTGAGCGTTTAGATGTGATTAGTTGGTCAAACCTAGCGTGAGGTTACTGGCATGTGGGTCGGAGTGCAAACTCCGCCTCGGACGAGGATATGCACTATTGATGAGCTCTAATGAGATCGAAACTTCAGTTCAGTGCTTCTTTACGAAGTGGGTTGACCTATAGACTTGCCTAACTGCACGGACTGTGATCGAATGTAAGTGTTGTTCAATTCGAGGTAACCTAAATCCCCGAATTTCGATCCAAACTTTCGTTTCTCCTTCACCTGGCTGTGTCAACGTGAATGCAAATGTTTTATCTGTACTGAGTCGACCTTGAGACAGTTTTATCCCTACTCTACAATGGCCTCGTCGGATGGCACCTGAAGAACAGAAGGACAAATTACCCTTCGGGAAGGTTCACCGATGTGTCATTAAGGTCGTCCGCAGGTTGAAATCCAGGCCGTACGGAGCACCTCTTAGGAACTGAATATTTACCCACTATAGATCTGTCAGCTTAGGGATGAGTTGGTGTTCACCTTGCTCATCAGTTGGCCCATCATTTGCGTACATTGGTATGCAATGTAGCAGGAACAAAGGACTTGTGTAGTTATCTTTTCAAATTGGCCGATTGGAATCTAGAAGTAGCTTTTTCGGGCTGCTGGTTTGTAACGCTTAGAATGCTGTTTCTTCGCATGTGATCTGTGCCATCAGCTTTGTCAGTTTTGAGAATCGCCTTGATAAGTGTTTTGCACATAAGGTCGGGTACTTTACCTTTGCTTCACTTTTCAGAATTTCCGCACACCGCTGTACGATTCTACGCGTTGAGGTACGATCCTGCAAAAGTTGTTGCTTCCGTCAAGTCTTTCGAACGATTGACCGATTAAACAGCTGATTCTCAGACAGCCGCTCTTTGTCTGTCGCAGTGATCATGCTAATCCAGGCATATGATTACATTATTATTCGCAAGGATGAATATTTCAAGTCTACAAAGTTGGATCCAAACAGGTTAAAAATTCGACGTTTATTAATTTTTTTTGTTTTTCAGTGCGGAATGTATTGATGGCACAAAGGTCTCGTTGAATAATGCTGTCGGTATGCCTTACGGGACTATGTTTACTATCGTTGGAGATCAAGTAGAGCCGATACTTCAGTCCAGCAGCTGTCCTGAAGGCGCCCTGCGTACGGGCGAACCATTGTCTCTAGTAACCGGCCATTTTGAAACACTGGACACCAAGGACAACCGCGATATTGTGGATTCGACAAGCAACCAAAAGCTTGACTACGAGGGCATCAGATCCTTACAAGCTGGCGGGACCTCAGGAGAGGTGAAATCCTGTTATATTGGTTTGTTGCAGGGGATGTAGTATGTGGTAACAAATATGTCGATCTAATCACTGTCCGTCTTGGCGTGCGTTTATAGGAAATTTACTTCGAATGTTGTTTCCCTGACTGCCACATTGATTTCTTTCTCACCAATACTGTTGTCTGCACTTTCAGTGGCAATCATCCATCTGCGGTTTCATATGCAGCGTCAACAACTCGACCAGTGAGCTGCTAGTGTTACGTTCTCTAAGCTGTGACATTGTTTTACGTCAGATGATTCTTTTATACCGCGTTTTATTTTCCGTATGCTGATACTGCGAATAAGCCGATGGGATAGCGGAGTTGGTTGCTTTTTGGGATAAGGTTTGACCTAGGTGACTAGGGCTATTGAAAATAACCTCCAATTAGAGCGCTCGTGGTCATTAAAGATTCGAACCATCGTCGTCAGCTCCCCGTGCATGCGACTGTGTGAATGGAACTTGTCGAGGCCTATTTAAATGTTCTGGGTGGGGAGGGGAACAAGGTCCTGGGACACGCGTTGGTGAATTGGTGAACGGATTCCAGGTCTGTGTCATCCTTCACAAGAATTGTTGTGTCAACCTATATACTTACATCTAGACCTTACAGATTCTCCATAAACAGTAACAAACAGATCTTCGTGGAGCTTCTCAAGTAGCCTCGCAATGATTTCTAGTCTTGGTGTTATCCTTTTTGTCTGCGAGCTACAGTTCTCCGATGTATTAACCTCTCAGTAGATGAGTTTCCGGACCTTGTTGTCTTGCAGTTTTCAGGACTAGCCAGTCACTGTTGTCATAAATGGTTTCGCTGTGGTAGCTTGGTTGCAAAAACTGGGTTTCGGTGGTTAACAGTTCGCAACAGACCGTTTTTGTAAGACGACAAGAATGGTTTCCACAGTGGCTATCAAATCTTTGAATAGGTCAACTGAGAAGAAGTCTGACAGTAGACCGTGGATGTTAAACACACATGGCAATGTACGGTTGACTTTTCCATTTCACAGCCACGAAGACTTACCCACGTATCACGAACTATGCCGACGGTTGGTAGCTTTCACAGAGGAGTTGACTGATTGACAAGGTGAAAGGCTTTTGTATGGTCGCGAAGAATGACATCCAACCCAGCGGTACTACCAGACTTTGCCTCTCCGTTCATCGCTGCCAAAAATACTGGAGGTATAATACCGATCTCGTTGGAATCCGTACTGTGCGTTGACGAACACTCAGTTCTCCTCAATGTTGTCGTTCAAAAGTCTTTCCAGTATTTTTGAAAAGATGTTAGGCGGTGCTATGGTGTAATAATTAGTGGTCTTCACCTTAGGGCCTCCTGTGTGGAGTGGTTTAAGTACCACACATTTTGACGCTTTTGGAACAGTAGCCGTCTTCTAGGACTGTTAGATCGGGAGAAACGTAAGCAACACCAGCATTTTCGAATTCAGGTTTTTATGGCTACATTGTTACTAACACCCTCACCTGGAGATTTATCCAAAGGGGTTAAGCCTTTGACATACTCATTGGTCCGTGTGATAGGTTATGAATTTTGGACATCTGTGAATTGTGCGGGATTGGCTATCGTCAGATGCGCGTGATGTTCCCGAACTTTGTTGAGCAATTGACGTAATTTTCCGGTAAGTTCGAGGTTGGAAGTAGGAAGACGTTACCGGTTGCTGATTCTTTTCATATGTAAAAGTCTGGCGCCACTAAACGGAGCATGGGTTTTTTGGCTTTCTTTGTATTTGATCGCAGGTATAGTTCTGTACACCGGCTTGCGTTCCTTTACGAACGATTTGCACTTATTTGGAGCAAGGTTGTGTGCCGTGTAAGCTTCGCTGGTTCCTTTTATTTGAACTACGGGCCATAAACTCCATTTACTACTGATAGTAACACGGGCTCGAGCACGTATCCCCGATCTTTTGAATGATGAAAACTGAAGATCCAGAAGGCCGAGTAATGAAATAGCTTTTAGAATGTTAGTCCCCAGTCGTTAGGGATTGTCTGCTTCGACGCCTGACCGTTCTCTTAAGAGCACCTCTTCAGAAGCTACGGCGTGAGATGCCCAAAGAGCTCCAAGAGAAGACATCACAGACGAACTTGGAATTTACTGGTCTATTACCTTGGTCGTAAGGATACCTCTACTACGAGTAATTCGATCGTCTATTGCTCACTTGTCAAGACGACATCGAAACGTTTCCGCCTTTGATGGTTACATCACCTAACTGGAGCTTTGAAATTTCAAATAACACCCAGAGTTCGACTTAAACAAGGTCCCTTGTGGAGCCGCTTTCATCCACGGGGTGACGAAAGTCTCTCACGATAAGAGTTCGGCCTTTTCTGATGTTAACAGACAATTGGTAATTCTTTAGTGACATCTCCATCTGAATATTTGCCACTAAATGAACTGCTGTATACTGCATTCGACTGAGGGAGTCCTATCTGGCAAGACACCACAGCTGCACTGGGATACCTTCAAGACTTGCGCTTTGGACTGGACGTGAAGATTGTCTAAGACATGGAATGTAAATCCACACCGATCGTCCTTCTCCTCTGTCAGCCACAAAACTTCATGATTTCGATATCAAATATCCCTTGATGGTGTCAGGTCTGGATGACGCCTCTTGAACGCCTCTGTTGAACAACGTTGTCTGGGCCCCGAGATTTTGTTTAGGAGACTGGGTGTGTGTGTGGGTGCATAGACGCGCAGATCTCGAATGCGAAAGTTAACCTCATGTTCGTACTGTAAAGTCGTAGGTTCGTGTAGAGGAGCTGAAAGTTATGCCAGTTTGATATAAGGCAAGAGTCTTTAGAGATTGAGTGATCACAGTTGACTGCATCGCGGTGAGTTTTTAGTGACCTGACCAGTAGTACTGTTTGCAGCGAGGTGACTGATGTCTAAAAGCATGACCATCACTATTGTCGATAAAACGATTGTGTTGACGATTTTGTAAATCTGCGTGTAATTCGTTCCACATGTGGACGGCCTCTATGGCATTTGTGGACTTTGATTATCGCTGTGCGCGAAAACCACTTATCACCTGTAAACTGGAAAACGACGGGTGTCTACTGTTTTCAGACGTCCTCATCAGTCTGTGGATCGAAAACCAACATAGACCTGTCAGTACACTCATTGTACAAGCTTTACACCAATGTAGGACAAGTGGGCATTGGTTAGAACATTGTCTACGCGCGCTAGACGTGTCTACTCATTGCAACGTTTGGCTGACGAACTTTGGTTGTTTACAACCACGTTTCGGGATAATGGGTATCCGTTGAGATTTATCAATAGACAGCCGGCAACGCATAACAGCAGACAAAATTTCGACGGCTGAGAAGGAGGACGTCTATATTGAACTGCCGTTCAAAGGTGACCCTTCGCTTGGAACCACAAAACATCTCGTCGCATCGATTAAACGAGTCTGCGGTGCGTTTGAATTCGTAGTCATCGACCCACCCCACAAGCTGTCGTTACCTTCAATAAATGTAGAGCAACCTGTTGACGTTAGCTCACACTGCATTTGTCAGCTTGTATGTAACTACGGCGAAAATTACATCGGCTGAACCGATAGTTGCTTGGATTCTAGGATGAAAGAACATCTGTCGAAATGGGTTCAAAACCGGACTGTGCAGTGCATCTTCTTCCTGGGTTCACGCAAGCTTCCGGCTTCATCTATCGCCAAACACACTTTAGGCACCGGTCGTCGGGTTGATCTCGATTCGACACTCAGGACGCCACGCTAATTCGCGTTTCGTGGTTAGCCGTCTCAAGCCGGCGTTGTATTCAAATACGATTATATGTAAACCTTAAATTCTCATGGACCTAGTAGTTGTGCCCTGCTGTTCTCCACCCCCCATTTGCTGTTTTATTTCCTTATCCCCCATCCCACTAGTGTTATGTATGTATATGCATTCTTGGTCATTGTTATTTGATACTGAACGTGGACTATGTCCGTGCGCGTTTCGGTAACTTACATTTTGTCTGAGGCTATCGGCTTGTTTACAATTCCGCTTATCAGGTCCCGTTTAGTTCAACAGCGCGTTGGTGTTACCATTTTGTTTCAGTCAGCTACACTCTCTCCTTTGTTTCAATCAGCTACACTCTCTCCTTTAGGAAATACTTAGTGAATTGATCAAAGGTAACGCAAACTTCGAGAAGAAAACCAGATTCTCCCAGGACAAATACATATCTAAGAAGCGAAAACGCCATTTGGGTTTGTTTTCAATCGAACGACCCTGCACGCGGATTCTTTGCGAATTATACTCCAAGATACGACCTGAAAAGTGTTTGTAAGTGCTATTCCGTTTTGAATACTACACCACGAGTCTTCGTTGTTCCCGAGTGTTATTAGACAGATGGACTTGAAGGTGTTCGAAAACCCGAAGTCATTGCATGCGGGACGAGCACTTCGGTTGATTAGCTTGGAATTAGTAATCAACACTTGTTCACCTCGAGCATTCCTGTCTAACCATGATGTTTGAGATATCCGTGGCACTAGAAGTTAGCTTCGTGTGACCGTAGAACATTTACACCTTTCACTCTGCTCTATTTTGTTTTCCAAGCGTTTCGCGTATGGAAATATTGTCTTGTTTCCATTCGTCCAGACTCGCACTCTCAGTGTGTAGAAGTTATGTATCCTTCGGCAGCGGCGTGAATTGAATGTACACTCTGACTTTGACTACCATGGATACACATACGTATACAATCGACTTCGGGCTAGTTTTTGCACCACTGGCGACTACAGCCCTACAAGGATATTTATGATGTGGAAGGAGAGACTTTGTTGGTCGTACGTAGTTGAACGTTCTGCCCTGTTCAGTAGTATTTCTAACGTGTAGCTTTGGCGATAGCAAGATCGTTAACATGAGGGCGGTACCAACACGCCTGAACAACATAACTGTTGGTCTTTATGTCAGTTGCCTAACATGGTTGTCTGATTGATTGTATGACGGTGTTTACAATCCTCTACCATGTCACTGTGGCAATTGCTCCACCAGCTTAGGTCACAGCCTATACACCAGATGGCGTTAACTTTCTTGGCACGTGCTTAATCGCATGGTCTGAATATTGCCAGACTGTTCGAACCTCGGTAACGGAAGTCGCGGTGATCTAGGCTGGAATGCATGGCTTTGTGACTGGTGGTCAGCATTTTTATCACTCAGTTAATCCAAACTCAGGCAGCTTCATCGAAAGCATGACGCGACCCAACTGTCACAAGTCTTTCGTTTGCATTCTTTGATACATTGATCGCGGTATTGAAGTTTTTGGAAATGTTCATGCCTCAAACCTTAGCGGTTCGCCATTGATCAGGATGCCCTTATGCGCATAGAACACGTGCATTACTACTACTGGTAGCTTTGGTTATTTTCGTAGTGATAACGTTTTCTTACAACTTGTCAATTTTTCATTGCTACGTCTCGCATGTTTATGTCAGTGTTCATGTTTGTTCCATCAGAGGCCTGCGATTCGATACGCTATGCCATATGTTGACATACGGCAATGTACACGCGGGTTCGAAAGTGCTGCTGATCGAGACATGTGCAGGGCTTATTCTTGGTGCTGTGCTGGAGCGTCTTGGTCCGGCCTCGTTAGGCGGCTCTGTGATACAGTTTTTCCACGGGACTAGCCCGCCAAGACCGGAAATTAATCCGATGGCAGCCAGTGCATATGACAAACAGGTGAGGTAAACAATCTATGTGGCAAATATCTTTCGTATGCTTTTTGATTCAACTGTTGTGCGATTTTCTTCTATCTATATTTTAGAACACATGTCCACGGGGTATCATGTTTATGCCTTTTTATGGTTATATAATTTACCCACAGGTAATTCGCACACGACCCAGTTGGTCGACTTTCCAATTTTCATTGGTGAGCTTGTTGAATAGACGGCGTGAAGTAATACAAACAGCGTTGGTTAAGTACGGTTGCAGTCGCCTCCACAGTGTAACATGGTATTTTACTAGTAGAATTATCAGTCTTTTACGTCAGTATTGTGGTTCATACTTTGATTTCATTTGATCGTCGTGAATTTTAAAACACTACGATTTGTGTGGTTAGATTCAGAATTTGTATCTGAATTAGCTCCACTGTCCTTAAGTGAGTTTGTGAAGTCCGAGGTTATCTAGCTGTCCTGTGAAGCTGTCAGTGTAATGATATTAAGTGTTTTATGGCGTAGGTAGAAACATGAACACAACAGTTGGAATGTGAGAAGTGATGGGTGCACACATTTCTGATTGACTTGTCACCACCAACTTTACAACAATGTTTCACATCAAACTATTAGGGTGGGTGGATTTCACATTCATTCGCCGAATTACGAAAAGTCACTAAGTCTTGGCCAGGATCAAACTCATGAACACGATTCTGACCTGACAGGGCTGATTTGAACCGTATGATTGCATCCACTTCAGCAAACGGCAACACTCTTCGATTAGAATTATTGATTCTGAATGCGCAAGCTGAGTCGATAACGTGGCTCACTGCGCTTTTCTGTGGACCTATTTGGGGTTAAACGTTAAGTTGTAGTGCAGACGTGATCAAATCTTCCCCTTGGCTGTCCTGTGTCAGGAAAAAGTCGACCGAAAATTATAACGACAATGAACCTGACCAAAAGGTCCCGAGGCTCAGGGTGCCGCTTACCTCAACAGTGACGTAGAACATCCTAGAAAAAAACGTCACAAAGGTTCAAAGTTAATAAAAATGGAAGACTAAGCGAGGGAACGTGAAATGGTGTGGCTGCAGGTACGCCATTGACTACGGCACACCGCCATCTCGGATAACGTTTCTAGCCAGCGACTTCAGTGATCACAAAGACCCCAGCTAGGTAAGCGACACCTACCCACACTACTCAGTGGAGCAGTCAGGGTACTCATATTCCGTGACCACGCTGTCGCCTAACTATCACGCGGTTTCATCCAACTGTTGGTGGTCTCAGTGTATAATGTCCGGTGCGATACATGATCAGGCGGCATACAGAGTATGTGACCCAACCATCGCAAGCTGTGCAACATAATTAGTTGACCAATTGATCGCGTATCCCGAGCGTTCTGGAATACGCGCCGGCGAACTGCCACATTGCTCACGCGATCAGCCCACTTAATGTGGGCCAATTGGCGGAGACAACAATGATCAAACACAGCAAGTCCGTTGATATCTTCGTCGCGAACAGGCCACATTTCTGAACCCTAAAGTAAAACGAAATACACAAGCACTATATACCGCTACTTTCCGCGATAACCGGTCGTCTTTTTGACGCCATAAGTGACACAGTTTAACAGAGGTAGCTAGTGTCTTTGGTATCCTCACTGATATCTCATCAGCAAACCGACGAGATGGTGCTACCCAAGTAAGTGAAGCTCTCCACATTCTCGAACGGATTACCTGCAATGAAGAAAATAAGAGTGGCAATGCCTCAGTCTTGATGCAGCACTTAACACACCGAAGATGCGAAGCGCATACCATACAAACCAGCCAGGTCGCTCAGTTTGTTCAGCATGGTCTGCATGTGTTCGGCAGAGGACGAAGTAAGAAAAAGTCATTCACAAATTCCAGGTTGGTCCACCTAGCGCCAGCAAATAGTTCAACACCTAGCTCACTGGACTCTTCAAGCGCATCCTCCGGAATGCCGTCTATGACAGAACTGAACAGGAAGTGGTGAATCGGATATCCTTGGCAAACACCGCGAGCAGTGATGAACACCCGAGATAGTTGTCCATAAACTCTCTCCCTGCTTGAGAAGTGAACATACAATGATCTCAACAGATTCGCGCATTTCCTTCGTACTCCCTAGTGAAGAATACAGTTCCGGAGAGCGTTACGAGCAACTGAATCGAAGGCAGGCTTTAGGTCTAAAAACACTACGGCCGTCGGTTGCCTAAATGAGTACCGATGCTCGAAGATCCGTCGCAGGATGAAAATGTGACCAACGCATCCTCGACTGGATCGGAGTCCTGTCTGTTCCTCGCGTATCAGACCATCTCCGGGCTTAGTGAGCCAACCTACTGTGAAGCCAGTGAGTAGTTTGGGCACAACAGACACTAAACTGATGCCTCTGTGGTTGTCACATGGACTTCGGGCCCCGTTCTTCAAAACCAGAATCAATGTCGACAGGCATCAATCACGATGTACCTCCTGAGTCTCCCAAATCGCCTAGAGTTTCGTCAGTTGTGATGTCAACTTCTCCCCGCCATCCTTGAAAAGTGGAGGGGGGAGGAGGTCTGGATCAGGAGCCTCGTGGCGCTTCGATAACTCAAGCTGAACGACCACTTCTGTTTCCGACGGAGGACCGTCTGGAACGCAGTAGCTAACCACTCGGATCCCGTCGTCCACACGGCCTGGTTGAGGTCAACCGAACTGCTCTTCAAAATGTTCAATCCACCCATCAAGCCGGCGTGATTGGCTGTTGATAAGTTAACCATCTTTTTCGCATATTGTCTCAATTACACCGACTCGACGACCAGTACAACCACGAATTGAGGGAAAAAAGCGTCCTACTATTCCCAGATAAAAGGGGTCTTCCCATCTCTTTGGACCGTTCGATCAGGTGGTGTTCACGGTCTTTGCGCGAACTTTTAGTCAGCTTGCGTCTAAGTTCTCGACGGTCGTCATCATATTCAGGACCAGGTGGATTCGACAGACGCTTCTTCATGAAGTTTGTTGACGTAACAGAAACCCAGTTTTGTTGCAACTGCACAGTTCTTTCGGGACACACCTCTTGACAGCACGCTGTCATAGATGCTGCGATTCGTTTCTAGTGTTCCTGAGAATGTCTCAACTACCTCGAACTGCGCAGCGTATTCATCAATGCTTCCTGGTAAGCATTCTTCACACCCACTCGCTTGAATGCCACTTAATTGTTCTGCATTTGCGAGCGTATATCCCCTGGGCAAATGACAAAACAAAACGGGCACGCACAACATCATGTTCCCAGTCTAGGTGGTTGCTCCGAAATGCCCGACAGTTTTTAGCAGGCTGGGGACCTCGCGATTTGCAGACTTAGTGGCTAGAGACGTCAAGTGGGATGACGGCTGATCAAACTCAGTGGCATGAACGTTGCTGTTTGCCCGGCTTATCTGTGAAGTGAGTGCACTCAATGAGGCGGGGCAATGAAGGCCGTCTTGCTGTTGACGTTTTACTTTCACTTACAGCTCGGTTGTTTGTTTGCAAGGTGTAGGCAATTTGATTTTGAATGTTTGAATATAGTGGTTAGTGGTTAGATCCTTTCCCGCCCCCTTTTTTGTTCTCTTCCTGTACATGTTTTGCCTTTTTCCTCATGGTTTTGTGGCGGTTAAGCAACAGTGGTTCGCACTGATGTATTGCCATCTTTGATGTTGACGATGTTGGTGGAATGGGGTTGAATTGAGCGACTCTATCCGGAGTCTCTAACTCAAAATTCCGACTTGCGAGACAACAGGATACAGTTCTGTTGGGGCCCTGGAGCCCGGGAGCTGATAAGTCATCAGTTTGACGTAGTTGGTAGTGAGGAGCTTGCTTAGCCCGAGAGCGCAGTGAATGAGACAGTAGGGTCTGATTCTGATACATTTGAGGCTAAACTAGGCTTCTGGGTGATACCGGATGTTTTCTGACCGGGTTGGATAATATGCTGGTGGTCATAGTCAACCGTTAGGCGATCGGAGTGCTCTTTGTTTGAGGGTACTTTTTCTAACTCCCTTCTTCCTGATAAAGAAGACAATAGTGCGACAACTACGAAAAATAGTTCTGCTGTACGTCCATAGGATCGTGTCCCGCTACCTAATCATTCTTACGCGGCCAGCAGTGTGACATACAACCCCATGAGTGCAGCTTATTTTGGCCGACTACTCCCCACTGACCTGTCTGACGAGGTTGCACCTAGAAGGACCGGAGTGCTAGTCAGCATAGCCTGCCAGACCAGAACACCTCACCAGCTTCACCACTATGTCGAGGTGGCAGTATACGTCAGGAATCCTTTCTCACCCAGGATCACACCATGCAAGGATTACGCCAAACAGATAACCTGAGGCCTTTAATCGACCCAAAATGTCTTAGGTTCCCCATGAACCCTCGATAATCAGACTGATGTCTTCTGTATAGTCTGTCTCGAGGTCGAGTGCCTGGAGGTGTTTACACACTACAATATTTCCAGTCTGTTAGAGCGCATTTTAACATTTCATCCACTATAAAGTCGAATGGGAAATGGAACCAAACAATCTTACCGCACCTCATTTGAGATGTTGACGATCGGCGATGCGTTGTCATAAGCTCTAACCAGGCTCAGAGTCTCACAGCATATGTTTTTCAGGAGGTCATTGTGTTTGCCGAGCACACCCTTCCTTAGCAGACGGTCCCGGATTACGTTCCTGTCAAATGATCCAAAGATAGATGTTGAAGTCCATGCACTTATTAGGAGAAGATGTGATAAATCCAGCTACGATCATAGGGATGTCTAGTTTGCTCCTGGAGAATGAAGTGTTCGAGCGTCTCACTTAGTCTATGAGATGAAACGGCTGTAAGCAGCTTCGGTGTAGTAGGAATCAGGTTTACCTCTCGAAGATTTGTGTACGCAGTGCGTGAGCCCTTCATGGCCCTTCATGTTAACCATGCCCCGTTCGTCTGGTATGATTTCACGAACCCGGCGTCTCCGGAACAGAGTCAATGACTGTTTGTTTAAAGCTGAGCGATCATTTATTAAAACGGTCAGATGGCCTGTGATGTTCCAGGAAAGTGCGACATCTGTTTCCGAGGGCGAAACATCGGGTATCCGAAGGCGTAGTTAATGACCTGGGCGACCAGTTAGGCTTCCGTTGGAAATACTCAGTTACGAATAGACTCATCATGGAATCCATAGATTAGTTCGTTCACACCTGGCTTCCTACCATCCGTCGCTCGGGTGAAATCGAAACGTTTTCAGAAGATCCAGGTAGTGGAGGCTTTTCTCATGTAGACAGCGCTTTGTGTCCGCCAGAGCATGCGATCCTCACGTAACTGTTCCTAAACATCCAAGTGTGTAGCCCAACAAAATCAGTTACACCGGCTACTGGATGAAATACTCCGGCCGGTATCAAGAAGTTCCAGTGATTACATGGAAACCAAGCGGTCGACAACTGAACGAAAGATGGTGCAACATATATGCGTTACATATGTCCAACGTGCCTCAACAACATTTGGTAAGTAAGGTTCCACACCGGAATGAAATGCACTCTCATAGAGCGCTGTGTCTCTGTCACTTTAGATACGTCAACGTGTGTATGACGGCGAAGCGCCCTTCCATAAAAGCGCACAGCCGATTTTGCACATACCAGTGTACGACCGGAATCCATACAGTTTGACTTGCAGTCTTGGAAACGGCTACGTCACTGATAGCTAACGGTTGTGTAATCAATCTATGCCCACGACTGCCTTGACGATGGAGGCCGGCAGACGGTGTAGTGATGTCTAAAACGTCTAAAGTTAGTACTTGCTAGGAACAAACTGTCAGCAGTACAGAACTGCGGCAGACGTTTCCCAATGGCTGCTTGGAGAGTTCCACAAGAGTGTTGATCACCTAGTTCGAGCTCATCAGCATTTGGTGTTCGAGTCTTTGCATCCGCGTTACACTCTATTTCGAAACGACAAACAGAAAGCATACATGATGGATGCTTCTAGACGCTCTAATTGCACCTTCGAATCCGCCATCGTCAAGACGGCTGTTGCCGAGTATCCAGCCAAGCAGCGCCCTCTATGCAAATGTGCTTAGGGCAATTTCAACACCGGATTGACCAGTGGCATATGCAGCAGGGTCTTCCGGTAAGCTCACCGGAACAGGCTATTTACTGGTGCACATCATCAATTCAATGTTTCACTACATGTTCCCGTCTTCTCTTTTCAACCCCTATAGCAATGTTGTTAGACTGAAAAATCCTAATTCTTGAGCAGCAAGTCTAGGTCGAATGCTTCTTTGTCGTATACATAGTAATTTATTCATTCAGCGATTTGAAGTAGAACGCTTTCTGCAACCAGAACGTTTCGATGCTGATCCGAGCTGCACGACATTTTTGGAACAGTGGAGTCATTGGTATCGCACATTCACTAACTCCCAAGTTGCTGTGGAAACCCTTGAACTCAATAAACTCGACACCCTCATCAACTATGTTTCAATATCTGTTTATGAATACATTATAGTGTACGAGTTCCGAAGATGTCACTTTAGCAGTTAAGAAGGTACACGTGAAACCCTCGGACGAAGTTTTTGCTCACCATCTTCTGGCAACATGCAAACAAGAAAATGGATGGAATTTTGATCAGTACTTTCAAAATCTGAAGTCACTGACCGAAGATTGCAGCTTCAGATCCGTCACTGTCGAACAAAATCAAAACGATGCCATTCAAGACGCGTTCATCAGAGAAATGCAGTCTAACAGTGTGTCAATGGCTACTGAAGAACAGGTTACCTGACCCACAATCTGCTCTCAAACAGGCGTATTTTTGTAACCCTTTCTCTCCTGACTGCTAGTCTCCGAGCTATCTGATAAGGCTGCGCCGGGATAGATCGGAGTACTATTCAGCTTAGCCTATCGGCGCAAAACATCTCACAAGATTTACCACTGTGTCGAGGTAGCCGTATATTTAAGGTCGTGTATGCAGGTTTTTAATGCCCTTGTGAATAATATATTCGCGAGTACATGATTCTGTCGCGCTATCGTTGGTCCACCTAGGGTTATTTATTGATCTGACCGCGTGGATGTGGTGCAGACGCAGCTCTTTTACTGGGGCTGTTTTCCTGGCGACCTGTAATTGTATATGGAAACGGTTGACAGTTGCTGGTCTCAAGTTCACAAGTCACGTTCAGGCGTTACACTAAATTTCGATTGTCTTTCTGGGACGACTGCGTTAGAGTTGCCTTAGGGTTTATGGCTGTCTCTGGCTACCTGTTACTCAGTGTTTGATATGAAGAAGGCTGCTAAGAGAAGTCCTATCAAAATTTAATAGCTACTTCGCCTTTTGGATAGTAGGGCCCTCTATGAAGAGAGGAATTGACATTTTCGATAGACAGCATTAAAGTTTTGCCCTAAATTTCAAGCAAGGGAGGCAAAGTAACGTGAGTCGCTTCAACGAACCCACGAATGTAAACTGTTGCCTCTTGTGTCGTGACATTCTTGGACAGTGACTGACAGTTTACAGAACAATTCAACTTGTTAACAAGATTAATGTTATGCAGGTCGCTTGTCAGTTCAAAAGAATCCGCGATAGAATATGCTTGAAGTTGTTGTTCCGGTATGGTTAGAATACCGACTAATCAGCGTGATATTGGTAGTTTGTTATTGCCAAAATTGGCCTAAGCATCTCCTAAATTTTACGTTTTCAGTAGACTGTAGAGTTGAGGCGTCGACATTTCATACAGCTTAGTAGCTTTACATGTCTTCTGATCAGCTATATGCAATTGTGAGAGAAGTTGAGGATATCGTACATGGCCCGCTATTTCAGTGGTATTTTGTACTGTCTGTTCGTTGGTACTTCGTTCAGTCATTTTATGTTGGCATTTTCCGCACATACGCATCTTCCTATAGAGTGACGGCCACCCCAGAGCCCCTATTGGGCTCCAGTAGTACTACATTTTGTGACTTCATTTCTCTTAATTATTGCCCTTTGTGTTTCTTGGTCAGATATCGGCTGTTGATGGTAGTTGTGGTAATCCCGTAATCTAAATCAGGGAGTTTAATTTTAAGCCAGCTTAGTTTGTCCGCAGCGGTCAGCTAGAGATCAGTTAATTGATCATTTAGATTCTTAAACTGAGCTTCGGCTTACCTACGGCTAGGCCAATGTGATTATATTTTATAATCCAGACTTGAGGCCACCGCCTCTAACTGTAACGAATTCAATTGTACTGAAAGATATATTACGTACCTGCTACGATCCAGTGGAATCGGTTCTCCATCAGGTTTCATGTGTGATTTCCGCAAGCGGTTTTTGAGAGTTTCCTTTGAACGCTCGACAGGTGTCACAAAATATTGTAAAAACGGCACGGCAACACAATGATAGTTTTGTCGCCGGTGAACGGTACACGACAGTGTGCTTGACGCAAATCCACAAGTTACACTTGTATCGTTTCTATGTGGACGCTCACAATACACCTGAATTATTGTTGGTCACCTTTAGTTTATTCTTTCTTAAAAGCCACAGGGATTGATAGGGATATCAGCCTTACTCTGTGTACTCAGTGGGAAACGATATCTATACAAGTTCACGAGTGGTCATGCATCTCAGACTAGGTACATAGTGCAGCAATTTGCCGTTTTTAACGGGAATTCGTCGCTTCTGAAATTCGAATTTTGATCGAACCAGTTGGAACGCGGAGAATGGTAGATACGCGGATTCTGTATTGACTCATCACCAACAATGAAGACTATTTGTAATCTCTTCTTTTTCAGGTTTCCTCTGTCTCTCTGCTTGACGTGGTTCCTTTATTAACCGGACAACTGTTACTGGGGGATCAAAGCATGACTGAATTATCCACAGTAATCGTTCATTTTTATTTGCTGGATAACTTCTTTCAGCTCGTCGAATTCCGTGAAATGAAAAAAGAAGAATCTCTACCCTACGTGGTGGATACTGGTAAGTCAAGTCAAAGACATTTATGTAATTGCTGTTAGGACACGTATGATTTTGCCTTCTCCTTGTGAAAACCTAATGGTTTAATTACTCTGAATTTGATCAGCTTCGCACCTGTTAGGCTGCTAAGGTACGTCGTAGTGTCGAGTTTTCATTCGTAAAGAAAGAACTTCCGAGTGGACTGTGATCCACCTTAACACCCTGTAGTTGACAGTGAATGTCGTGACTGCATTGGACTGTTGTGATCATTGCACAAATAACCAAGGAATTCGGTTTGGTATTGGATGTCACTGTGAAGTGTGTGTCATGTGGGCGTGCGGTTTGTTCGTTCTTGCAGACTCGTTAATCTATGCATGTCAACACTCGAATGTGATGGAGCCATAAACTGCCTCCTGTTTTTTGTGTGCATTTGTTTGGACAGCCTTGAAGTTTAGTAGACCTTCTAAACATTTGCAACTTTAGTTACTTTAGTGGCAGTGGCGATGCCTACAAAATCAGCGTTCATGGACTACTTCGATGCGAGCAGTATACTCGTGACCAGACACTTTGCAACAGCCCAATGTATACATTGGGAATTAACTTAACCATGGAATATTAGCATACAGTGAACTGTGCGTAACTTAACACCATCCAGCTTACGTCATTTTGTATGATCGTGATGGCCAGCGCCATTCTTGTTTACGAATTGGAAATGTGTTAAGGATATCTTTATTCATTGTATAAAGATTTGACGTAATGCAATGCTTTTCTTATGCTGTTTATTGGTTGTCCTACCTATATCATTGTACTTTCTGGGTAGATTGGCTCCATATCTCTCCAAACTGGCGACGCAGATTGCTGTTCGCATAGTTAAAGGTTCTATTGCCCCTGTAACATAGACGGCACCCATCTAGTTTTGATACACACGTGTCACAAACAGTTCGGCTTTTATCTGCGAGTTGTGTGGTAGTTTTTGTTTGCCAGTCAAACACGCGCTTTTGTAGCGTTTATGCACTACAACGATAGGAGCATTTTGTGCCAGCAGACTGTAACTCACTCTCCGCCGTTTACAACAATACCTTTAACTCGTGAACATAGATTGACTCTACTACATGCCCTCTTTTACCTCACGAGGCATGGAGCCTGGCCTTTGAATCCTTAACTCAGGACCTATAAACGTGAATATCCCACCCCTGTTTCAATTCATCTTTTTCATATCCTTGTGGCATATGTGGTAGCGTCGTAGTAAGTGCGACTTAGGATTATTCAATTATCATTGCTGTTATGCCTTCTAGTAACGAAGATGCTTCTCCACACTATTTTCTTTTCGCTGAGATGTATTCCAATAATAACACTATGAACTAGCTCCGTCCACCCATTTACCGGATGGGGTTTGTAACCGGTCGGTGTTCCTGTGCTCTTTTCTAAGTCTTTTATGAATTCAACACTCACTCGCAGTTACGGTCGTAGCGTCACCAATTATGTGTCTGTACACTACTCCGTCTGCAAACGATGTCCGAGTGTTTCAGTCAACATGGGCACATTATCGTACTGGATGTGGTAAGCAGTTCTTATTCATGAGACAAGAGGCCGAATTTATGGATGCACAACAGTATCAAAGAAGTCATAGTCTATCATTGAGTGATCGTATTGGCACAAAGAAAATCACAAACTGTAAGTTGATTGGTACAGTACAGAACACAAATTAGCGAATAACGGAAGGCGTAGCATTGGGACAGTTCGTCCAATCTTGATGCGGTGTCTTTAACACGACATTTGGATTGGCTTCCTGTTAGATCCTCTCTTGTGCCGGGGTTTGAATGGGCGGTGGATCGTGTAGGTTTTCACCACATACATGCTGACAAAAGGCGGCGTATGAGGTCAGATTTGTGGGCTGGATGTTGTTGTACTGCTTGAAAATTTAGATAAACACTACCCAGTCAACCAGAGCTCATCTGGATGTGTGTTTCATTTTCACTGAACCGGTTGTTGCTCCGTTCCGTAAATTTGTTTGTGTAGTATTCTGGTGATCGACAGGAATACAAAGTTTACCTTGCAAAATAATAATGGAGGTACTTTTGGGACGATATAACGATTGGCTGAGATACAATCGAGGAAACCCGTCTTTCTAAATTTACTCTGGTGTCCAGTTAGCTGCTCCTGAGTGTCATTAACCACCGTTGTTTTTTGCTGCCTTCGAAAGTTAGACATAACCACCCGTTTTCGTTGTTTTATTTACCTAATGCGACGACTTGCGACGTAACTGCGTTGACAACTAGTCAAACTGTTGTGGATCCATATCGCGGTTGCCTTAACAACTCACACTCAACTTTGGGCAACCTTAGGACTCCCAACCTGTACGTTATCTATTCTGCCATATAACAGTGACTGTTTCATGTTGTAACAACATAGAGCTTTGTTCTATTGATTAGTGATATCACGTGTGTGGGACTTTGCGACTTTGTAGGCTGAGGTATTTCTTTTGTTTGCCTACTCTCATTCTCTGTAGTTGACATTGATTTGCCTTGCGAGTCCGTCATAACAGAAACCAAACAGATCGCTGGGAGTGGATCTGACCCAAAATCACGTGATACAGATGAGGCAGCAGTTTGTGCTCGACGGGCGGTTCGATTGGCCAGAAAGCGAGTTGGTTACGAACAACTGATGGGACTGAATGCTGTACCAGCAGATGCGCTGATCGTCGCCACTCGATTCCATCCGGTCGATCTTACCTTGCTGCTCATGCAGTTCCTGCCCGTGGGAAAGCCGGTGGTGGTCTATGCGCAGTTTTTACAGGTAGCTTTCCCGACACTTTGCTAGTGTTTGGTCGTACATATTTTCAAGCATACGGGTTTTTAAGTCCAAGTTTACTGTACAGTGTCCAAATCTGGACGTTATACAACTTGTTTGTTAACTGAACTGTTATTTTTAACCGTTGTTGATTCTACTCATATGAGCTTTGTAAAACGGTTGGGTGAGCTCATGAACTTGGTGAGTGCCGGCACTATTCCAACCTGACATTTTCTCTCCACTCCTGCTTCATTGCCCCCTCCGTTTTTGACGTCCAGTTAGCTTACTCATTCAAAGTGACTCAACGATTGCTCGATTAATTTGCTGTTTTCCAGCAGTGAGTCCTGCTAATTAGATCGCTCCACTTGGAAGCATTTGGCTCCGTGGGCCAGTGGCACCAGGTAGTTAGCTGATCCTCATAATCGCCACACACGCCAAGGGATCAAACCCTCCAGTAATAAATAGGCATCAGAGTGGTGGCCCAGACGTTTATTCACTGGACCATTGGACCACAGCCATTGAGGTTGCAGGACGTTCTGTAAGTTACTTCTCTCAATTATTACATTTCTTCCCGGGTAAAATCGTTTAGCTGTTTCCGTTGGCCTGCAATCTAAACGATTCACCGCGACCGCAGAAGGAGGTAAAAGAATCTTTTGCAGGCGTTTGATTCCAGTTATGTGATGGTCGGTTGTTTTATCCTGTTCGGGTCTCTTCAGTACCACACCCGCCGGTTACTCGAACCTACTAAGTTGAGGTGAACATCAAAGTGGTAGTTCAGACGCATCCACTAGATCACGCGACTACTGGAGAGGTATGAGAGTTAACTACTAGTTTGCAATTCAAGCGAAAGCGATTGGTCGATTTCAGCTTATAAGATTAGCAGACATACTAGTTGTGGCGGGTAGAGTGTTACCCATGTGCAAGTGATGTTTGTCGTCACACTCTGCCGTTCCAATTTCTGTGACCCACCTTGCATCCTTTTTAATATTCGATTTTCTTCTCTCACGATTATCGTGTCATATCTGTATCTCACATTAGGAGGGTGTAAACTAGAAAGTTACCATCGTACTTGGATACCCATTTACCGAACATCACTGTATGATGTAATTTGTTCTTTGGTTGTGCTTGTAGTTGAGCTCATGGAGTTTTTGTTCCGATACACAACGTCTATATTTCATGCCAGTTCACAAACCGGCGACAGATCATAGGGAAGCATCACAATCGGTCAAAACAGAGTAGTATTTGACTCAGCCGGCATTCCTAATACTTCTATGTAAGGTGCATTGTCCTTTCTAGTTGTGGTCTGATATCCGTGCACTGACTTGATGTCCACTTACTCTGGACGAGTGAGTGAGTTTGTTTTTATTGTTTGCTTCCTGATGTCGATCGATTACGTGGCTTTTGTTGAACACTGACAATTCACCTGGTCAATATTTCTCATTACGTCCTTTATGTGATCTTCATTCGTTCATCGGACTCATCACAGTGCCATTTAGCTGGGTGTATTGACTACAAACCTGTTGTTTGGATGGCAAACTCTGCATGCACCGAGAACAACTGTAATTAGTTGTTTTAAACTTGATAAAGCTTCAGGAGCTCACGGGTTGAAAGTCAACGGTAGACACCCATTGGAACAGTGTTTGATTACAGAATACTCTCGGGATTTTCTTCCTGGGAGCCGTTTTGTGTAATCATCTGTTCGTCCACGCACATGTTGATTTTCTGCATCAACCGTTACCTCGGAGTGGAACATTGAACAAACACAGCTTCAGTACCACAACCACAATGTGTCGTGGATGTATAGACAGTGTATACTAGAACAAATTGTGTAGCCTATGATTTTCCGTGCCACAGCAGAGGGGATTTACACTGGTTGTTTGGGTATGATGATTCCTGATTGCTAAGAACAAGAAAAGGAATTACTTGCTGTGTCCCATCTTGAACCTTCGGTACTAAGGTCGGTCCTACTGGGGGGCGAAGCGTTAATTTTGCACCCCATTAGAATCCGGTGATCAAATGTGTCGGCGTTTGTACCTTTTGTCTAGTGTGTTCTCGTTCGAGGTAGAGACTGATAATCATAATTTTTGAGTGATTCTCATGGTAAAGGACAGAACATTCCGAATCCTACCGCACTAGGCCTATGTTACAGCATGCTTCTTTGGGGAGCTAGTGATGCGCATTTGAATGATGCTCACTCAGCCATATCTCCGTGTATGCCGTCCATGCTAATCGAGCTGGTGGTGTTCACTGTGATTTGTATGGCATCTCGCAACCTCGCGATTAAGGTTTCTAGACTCATCCGTTTTGTCAGCTGAGCGATGCCGACCTTCTCATGGTGCAAATGCTCGGCTATCTGTTTCACAATTTTCCTGGTGCAAAGGAGTTTACTACATTGTGACTAAATCGTAACCATTTAAGTTTACATGCTGTCGGGTTTCGGTGAGTGAATTTGGTCGCTGCACACAGTTACATGCAAACAGCTATATTTTACAGCACTGGAATACAGTGACGAAATCTGTGCTTTTATGAGTGAGATTCCTTCGATGTGGAGGGTGACCGAACTTGGCACACACTGTCTCATCCCCAGTTATCCGGGCACCACTTTCGTCTCATCGTGTTCATAGGAACAGTTTATATATATATATATATATCATCAGGAGATTCGTCTACTGGGTAGCGAACGATTTACCGTGATTTTTATGTGTACGTTAGGACCCGTTGTGAAGCCAATAATCGAATACTGAAATGTGATTGTTCTGCCGCTCGCTACGTTCGCCCATCGGTTTGTCTTTTCTCTTCTTCCGTTTCGCCTTCAACGACGCTGACATAGTTGCTGCCTACTTCCACGTGTTTGCCTCTTGTAGTTCTGAGCTCCACCAGTCGCATCTATTGCAAACGGGGGGTGTTTTTTTTCAATTGAGACAAAATAAAACAAAAATGATGACCATGTTCTTGCTTGTTTTATACCCAACTATTCCCATAATGTTCATTTCTATACATACAAATGTACATATAATGGGGAGTTGTATACTGGCAGATTGGATGAACATTCATGTATAAATTTTGGCGATCACAGAGTGTCTGAGGTAGGTAGGTAAGGCCTCGATTTATCAGTTTGTCACCTTGGTGCACTGAAGGTTACCTTTTGAAAGGTAACGAGTAGTGAACAACGGCGAAGTGCTTCATTCACTAAGCGGCACTAACTATCCTGATCATTTTTTCTCAAACCGTGTAGGTATTACTTACGTACGACCGCTGGTGTTCAAATGGGATTTCCAGCGACCTTGTTTCGGCTAACCCCCTTCGGAAGGAAGCACCAAACTCGAATTTCGTTCTCATTACGGTCCATCAGTGGTGCATATTCATATCCGAATCGGAATTTGCACTCTGACCCTCATGCTTATGGGACTGGCGTGTGAACCGAAACGCCAGTAACCTCACAGAAGGCATGATCGGACTAGCTGAACAATGTTCATATAAGGCCGTGGTTGAGCGTTTGGTTTTGATCACTCGGTCATACCTATTGTGAGGTTACTGGCGTTTCGGTCGACACGTTAGTCTCACAAGTGCGAAGGTCAGGATGTAAACACTGATCCGGACGAGGAGATGCACTATTGATGAGCCGTAAGAGAAACGAAACTCGAGTTCAGTGCTTCCTTTCTAAATGGGTTAGCCGAAATGCTTATCAGAATGCGAAGGCTGTGATCAACGAATTTGAAATAACCTAACTTCCCGAACTTCTATTACTGACTTATCTCATAACCTACTTCTGATATCCCTCCACGGGTTTATGCCAAGAGTTCACTGTTCTCTTTGAGATTCAAGCCGTCCGGTCAGCTAGGTACACTAACACGATTCAGAATGTTTTGGCGTTCATTAGGTGACACGTGGTCGTATGCTTGCACGTACTGGAATTTGCGGTTATGTTAATGAACTAGTATTATCGCCTAACGACCCCCATATAGATATCCGTTTACTAACCGATCGCGTGTTATGGAGTAAGGTAAATGGGCGGTTATTATGTCTCCTTTCGAGACGATCACAAGTGAATATGGTTGTATGTTTAAGTAAGATATTTTGGTCATGTTTGTTGTAAAGTCACTGGCGCGGTGTGCAACACGGTCGCATCACAAGCACATGGACCGGAGTTCGAAACGCGGTTGTGTCAAGGATGTGCACTGCTAGTGAACTTCAGTAAAAGCAGGCCTTGAGTTTAGGGCTCTTTTCGAGCTGTACTGATTAAATGTCTGCCCTTATGCTGTAATCAGATGTGAGCGGTGTTCGAGTTAAATTCACTTAGTTCGCCACAAACCGGAGTTCTTTCCTTTGAGTGTCACATACGTGATGATCATCACAAAATACCTTTCACTTTTAGATGTCACCGTACGCCTACCTTAACTCCGTTAGCCCTCTATATCTCTAGTTGATCTGCTGCTCCCCTCAGTTGTTTTTCTTCTCCCTAGTATTAGCTTAGACTAGCTCAGTGCTGTTAGAGTAAATTTTTGGGTACTCTCAAGTATTGACCGGAGACAATTAGTGAGTGGACGTCTGTCGCAATTTACCCAACTTCTCTAACGTTTTCTTTCTGAAAATAGCCTTTAGTCGATTTGTACAATGCTATCAAGCGAAGGGGAGGCGTGACTCACCTTCGTCTAACTGACTCCTGGTTTCGTACAATTCAAGTACTCCCCAACCGGACACATCCGGAAGTGAGCATGTTGGCGTCAGGAGGCTATCTGTTGACAGCCTACACTGTGGAACCCAGCCCAAATTCCAAGGATTTGCTTGCGAGCGGTCTCATATCCTCAACACACCCGGATTACCCCCAGTAGATTGCCAGCCCGTGCACGTGTGTACAGCTTTTTATTGGACAATAAAATTTTATCTTGATATATTGTATCCTTTTGATGCTTTAATTTTGCCCAGATGTTTTCCGACTTTTTGATTATGTGTGATTTTGTCCTATTTGCATGTTCAAACACTACACCAATAGATTTCTACTGACCGTTTACCGGCAGTCGTAAACCGTTCGCTTAAAAATGATGGTAGCCTGTTATAATACTGACTACAACCCGCGACCAGACGATTACTTTTTTAAATCCTGCCTGTGTACCCGGACAGCATCTACTCCAGTATGCATTATCATATACCGTCAGACTGTCCAACGTTGACATTGGTATGTATGGAAATTACGAAGGGTCGACGCAATATGCGCTAGGAAGACTTATGTTCGAGTGCATGTGGCTGTGTATCATTCGGTGTTTCCAGTAAAGTGGTTGTTCCGCCTTATTTAGATGACAGAAACAGCGCCATCAGTTGGAGACCTTTGCATAGCTCTCTTCTTGGAAGATCACAACACAATGATCCTTGGTATTCAGGTCTGTGCTTTCCTACTCATTGGTAATGGCTTATGTTCGGTTGTAACGCACATAGGCTATAGAAGAAATGCGTTTCCAATAGTGTCCAGTTGATATTCATATCTTCGTGGTTATTCTTCCTCTCAGACGTCTAGTAAGAGTGAAAAGAAAGAAAAAACGAACCTCACCAACTCCTGGTGACATGCTTTCAATGAACTAGTTAGTGAAAAAGATCGTTATCTCGTTCCGTGTCTTTATAAAAACCGACTTTTAGACGCCAAGTCTGGTTGTAATGCAAGTGGATTACTAATAGAATCTCTTGGTTGTTTCAAATAGAACGCCATTCAAACTTGATTTTAGTCTTTACATCCAGTTTCGCCTTTTGGCTGACGCACCTCGACAAGAAGCACTACACTTAAATCTCGCTCTTATTACGGCTCATCGCTAATGGGTATCCTCGCCCGGATCGGAGTTTGCATTGTGGCCTTCTTGCTTGTGAGGCTAACGTGTTAACCACGATCCCAGTAATCTCACAATAGACATGGCCGATTACTTATATTCAAACGGTTGGCAGGTTTCTAACACGCTTGGTCCAAGGTCTTCTTAGGTGAAAAATCGAACCAAGCAGGAACAAATCATGAGTGTGTGACCAACCTATCGCAACAAAGTTGACCTGAATTTACTGGAGAGGGCGTATTTCGCTCCCAGGTGAATGTCTGAGGAGTTTGAATAACCTTGTGTTCAGTGTTTGTACGTTTACACTTGATAGCTTACAGTCACCCGTGTCTTGTTTGTTGACCGTGGATGTTTTTTTGCTGCATCATAAATCGCGTTTTTAGTTATCCAGTGTATGATTTTAGCTATTGGAATGCGGCGTGTTCGAATGTGTGTTTAGCGTCATTCAGTAAGACTGAATTGCGTTTTTTCTGGTTACAGCTCACTTGATTTGCTTCCGACTGGAGTGTACTGATGCAGACAACTATTGGCGATCAGAATGATGATGCGTTCAAGGAATTGTATGCACGAGAGTTGGAATACGATTTGCTCCAAGAGGTCCTATTGGACATGACTTATGATGCGGAACTCGGGTTCCTGTCTCTGAGTGAAACGCAACTTTTGGAGGCGTTATCTGCTAGTTGGGCTGCAACTCATCTGCAAATGCACACCGATCAACCTATTTCCTTACTTCTCGGTTCTTCTTCACTAAGCAAAAAACAACAAATCTCGTTCTTTTCCCGTGTGGAAGATAAATTTACTCAGCGTCTTGATGCGATCCCTGTTGAGCTGACCGGTATGCGTTTTCTTAATTATAACGTTTGGATTAGACGACACACAGAAAAGCCTGAAGCAGCTCAACCTACGCAAGAAACAAATCCTAGATGATCTTCGAGCCGCCCAAAACAAGTTTGTTGAGGTAGGTTCATCTTCAACGCTTCCTATCGATGTGTTTAGACCATTTCGCAGATTTGCTCTGTGATTTCACAATTGTTTGGGGAGACTCGAAGCAAAACACAGACCCGTTCAAATTTGCTGTTAGCTTCTGTGCTTCTAGAAGAGGCCGAGTGTTTGTCAGCTCAAATGACGAATTTGGAATGTACTATTCCACACGAGGCTCGGAAGCATTCGGACACGTTGAACTATCTGAAACGAACCAAGTGTGTTTCAAACGGTTGTTTGTGGTGTTATCGGAAGAGCGCCTGAAGCCATTAGATATGTAAGAAATTCTAAACGATTTCATTAGCTTGATCCCGTTGGAGCTTTTGGTACTGTCCATAAGAGTTGTTGAATTTGGATTATCTCAGCTTGATGTTATTCGCAACTGCTCGTCAGTATTTTAAGCTTCTCAGTCGATCCACTTGAATTTTACTAGCAAATTAGAGCGCCTCGGTGGTATGTACACGTGTTCTTTTGTGTGCGGAGGTTTTAAGGTTGGTCCTTAGTCTCCAGGAAATCTATCACTATCCGGTTAGCAACTCTCCATGGGTTTCCTTGTTAATCAATCCTTTTCGATAAATGCTAACCCGTTTTCGTCGTATTTCATCATGCACCGTCATTTTCCTCCAACGCTGGCTATTCAGCTGTGTCATAAGACACACACTATGCCCGCTCCTCACCCTGGGGTGCGTTACCGAACTGCTACGCCCAGTGCGTTTTCTTGGAAGGTAGGTGTGTGCCGATATGCTGTCCTGTGTGGTGATGGCAACAGTTGGTTGAATGTTGTGAGCTAAGCTAGATTTCGGCAGTGGCATCTTTCTAGGTTGGTTGGTCACTGGTTAGGACTGGCGAGGCTCCGCTATGAACAGTTACTATGACTGAGGACAGTTGTTACAGCCACAAAACGGTCCGTGTGGGCTAAAAATGAACAGTAAGGCTCAACTGGTGGTAGGAAAACCTGTAGACCTTTTGGAAGTTTTCCACTTTGTCTTTCAACAACAGTTGTGTTTACACACGGCTGTACTTGAACGTTTGGCGTATTCTTTCGATATGACTTTCAGGTCACGCTATTAGTTGAGTTGTGCTTGAGACCTATTGAGTATCATTAATTTCGGAACGACTTAATTTATAGTCTGGTTTGCTGGTAATGTTTCACTCGCGGCACAGAAGCTTCCTCACACCACATAAACCCGTTACAAATCTGGTGGTATTTAGGACAAGACAGACGTAATAACTGATACGGGACAGAAGGTAACATGTAGCGAGTCAAGTATACATAGACCAGAGACATTGATGCGTTCAAGTGGCTAATTATGTCGGATGTGGGACAGCGGAACAGAACTGAAACCAATGGAATCAGTTTGGTAGACTAATCAATGAATCAGTTATTGTTTAGGAGAGTAGATAGAGGAATTATGATCTTGATGCGTTGAGGTTGTCGTTTCATCAGTGCCAGTCATTTCGGTCGGTCCAAGGCCGGCCGCCATGTGCGAGAGGATCCATCTCCGTCAGATCTATTTACAACGCAATTTTGATGGCATTTGCACTTAAATGTTCCCTTATAATTCTGTGCTCTTATCTACTTGCCTCGACGTTTTGCGGGTCACTTTCATGACTTGCGTCCAACGCGTCACCAGCGATTGGGGAATCCATGTTCATGACCAGATACTCCACTTGATTTTGGGATGTTTTTCTAACGTTCTTTCGGTGCCCATTTACTCTGGTCCCAAGTTCTCGTGCCTTTTGCTCAACATACCCACGAGCAGTTTTTACATTTTATGTACACGACTATTAGTTCTGGCAACCTGCACGGGATCATTAAGATGCACCATGACTTTCGATAAACAGTCGTTATGCACGATTCGTTCAAGACCCTATGAATAGTCTACAAATGGAATAACGTTGATACTTTTCCATCCTCTCGGTGTATTTATTACTGGATTAAGTACTCGTCTCATCTTCACACTATTTTTTTGTGACGCATGTCTGCACATAGATACAAGACTATGGAGGACCTAAGTTTGTTTATGATGAACAGACCTATAGCCAGGCATAATAGGTGGTTTTATGATAGACAGTGGTCTTGGGTCACTGTTGTACCATATGGATCAGTGTCCAGAAATGGCAGTTAGCCACACCTAGATTATAGTTCCTTCGTTCATTCGATTTTGGAGTCACTTTATGAATACCTGTCTAGTGGGTTGGTAACAAAAACGTTGAGCGTCTGTTCCTCAGTATAAGAATGCATAGACATTCACACACTATCTGTTCGGTTTAGTGTTGTCCAGCGAAACTGAACGATGTTCACAATTGGTGAGACGGACGCTTCGACTTTATGATTCTATCTGGGTACCTCAGATGAGGCTGAAATTAATTGCTGATTTTGAGAAGAGCTACCGATCCTATTGTTAGTTGCAATCAGTATTCCTGCGACCAAGATTTTTCCCTAATGTCGTGGTCATCCGTTTCGTTGAATCTCGGCCACTACGGGACTGGACTTAGAGGTGGTATGACGGCTTGTGGACCGGGACGACGTATTGGGTTCAAGTGGATTTTGTGATGCCAGGTCGGGCAGACCAATAGGTAGGGGTTTAAAGAATCAGTCTCCTGGTCCTCTAAGTTTGGGATTGGAGGGAAGATGGCATCTTTTGACGGAGGAAGTGCTATTTCCAGGACACTGCGACGCACTCGCTGTTTTGCGGTACAGGTTTGTCAACCGAATGCTTTAATTCATTCACCTCTCTAGGTCTGGATTTCCTGGCTTTCCCCATTCGAGTTAATTGCTCTGCACGTCCCACAGTAAATATAGCTGATCATAGTAACTCTGTTGATAAGTCCCACCTATTACCACTCAGCCTCAGCTTCATATTAGCCTCATATCGGTCGGATACTGATGAGCAGCTCTTGCAGCTGTGCGCCAAACACAGGCTGCTTGATATTAGTTCCCGTATTCAAGAAAGGGGCTGGGAGCAGTCACGAAACCATGGGAGGATTAGTTTGACGCAACGTCCTACGAGCATGTAAACAGATAACGACCAGTGGAACAGCGTACAACGGTACGCCAGTCAATGGTGACGAACAACGGATTACGGAATATGCACTAGTTCGAGACTTCCCGGCCAACCCAACCACCCGAGGCTAACGCATGAACACAGAGAGAAGACTGGCCTCCGAACAGAGTTCCTTTAGGTAACTCAATCCGAAGAGAACATGGTCACAAACCAGATCATATTTAAAGGGTTTGTGACCAACAGGAAGACCGACTCAAAGACGGACCCAATGATGAGCCGTATAGTATGGTGATGCACGTAGGCGGGATGTAGGCATGTGAACGTTTAGGCGCGTAGGTGAAGTGCCAGAGATTTGACACAAGGATTGAAGGACGAAGTGGCGCATGACCGTGCCAACTATGAAGGTCGCTCGCCAGTGTACTTTGTTAGTTTTGGGCACACAATATTTTCGCGGAATCGGCGACTTCCCCGACAGACACTAAGGAATAAGAGGCAGAGTTTCATCTTGGACGAGGATGTGTTATTGAAATTGTTACTCTTCACCAAAATTTACACCACCATTCGACAGTTACTGCTTTTTTCGACCCAATGGGCCGATGCACACCCTTAACCTCACCTGAACGCATTAGTTTACAAGGTTTGTGCAGTATGTGAACGCACTGTCAAGAATTTATCCCCATATTTCAGCTCACGTTAGGATCTATGGTGAGCTCTCCGACCGTTTTAGCACCAAGAGCGGCGATGTATGTCGTGGCTGTCCACTGTCACCATTTTTGTTCAGTTCTGTCACGGACAAAATGACAGTGGACTGTTTGCAACGTCCACAGGATGCCAACGTAGATATCCTATCTGGTGGGGAACTGACTGACTTTGATTATGCTGATGACAGGGTGTTTGACAATTTGTAAGCTGCATAGACTACTAGAAGCTTTTCCGCGTTATGCTAAACATTTCGGAATGCACTGTGCCGCCTTAAAGTGGTTCTACAGGACTGCTGTGATTACGAATATTTGGTGATAGATAATGAAGTTATAAAATTTGACCGGTTTGTCCACTTTGGAACTTCTATCAGCAGCATAAGACGTAAGGGGAATGAATTAAAAGTTCGCTTCTCCAAAGCTATAACGATATTCTCCCATCTAGAGCGTGTTTAACTGACCAGGTAATGGTACTCAGTCATGCGAGCCAGTTTTCGTGTTGGTATAGTTGTGGGTTCGAAACTTAGAGACAAAGTTAACAGACATTTAAGATACGTAACTACTTTGTTGTTTCTCATCAACCTCCACGTATTTTTTTCAGAAACGAACTCGATGCAGAACTCCAAGAATTAAATTCGGAAGTTAGTCGATTGAACGGAATTCTGACTGAGTATCGAAATCAGGATTCAAAGTATCATGATTTGGTCAGACGATACCGCGAGTGTCAGCAACAATTAGCGTTACGCTGTGAACTACTTGGCCAACAACACTGTCAGCTATCCACCGGGGACAATCCACATATCAGTCGTTCGACTAAATGTCGTCGGTCACTCAGCTTAAGTTCACTCTCTCAAATAACTCGTCGACTGTGAAAAGAGATTTATGTGAATGCTTTCTAAAACGTTAATGTTTAATTGTGCACACCTTCCAATTTGCGTCGTTTTTTGTTGACATTCTTCAAGATATCAATGCTTCAATTGAGGCGACGATTGACTGACAGGTCAGCTGGCAAACTAAAATTCATGGTTGACCGGTGGTGATAACGTTGCTCGGGTTACGTGCACTACTGGAACTAGGAAAACGCTGAAGGGGTTTCCATAAATGTTAAAGATGTTCTTCGTTTACACTTGCGATCGAAAAATGAGCCCGGTATGCAAAAGCATCAAACTCGTTTATCATTTGGCTTATAAATCTCTTAACTACTTACGCGACGAGTAAACTGAAAAGACCAAATGATATGCTGATGTCAGTCGTTTTAATTTCAAGCAGTTCGACAGGAGTATGCTGGTGAAAATGTATGACATAAGTGTGAAAAAATATTGTTTTACGATGAAGGGTGGCTGCAAAACTACGATTGTTTGATACGGAATGTCTGTCTGGAATAGCACACGGTGGTCTCATTGTCTGCAACTCCTGTTCTTTTTGGGCACTTTATCAATCTGCATGAAACCTTTTAACTGATTGATGGGTGATTGCATCAATCAGGTGGTGATCTCTAAGATGTCTCAGCAAGTTCAAGTGCCATAGGAATTCGCTACCTACGATGGCTTTTGATACGCCAGCGGTTGTGAAAACACATGTAAGTGGACGACGGCGAGCAAGGCCAGTGACGTGTCCATGACTATCACTTATCACGTTATTGAAAACATTCGGGACGAAGTTTTTGTTAACGCTCGTTGTATCTTATGGCATGGAAGGATCACACTAATATATGCTCCGGAGTCAAGAGGAAACAATACCATACTTTGTTATTAAAGACTGATCGGCTGGTTTTTCGGTACGTTCTGAGGCTTCTCTTCTCAAGGCGGGTCACACCTACTAGCATCTGCACCAAACTTGAAGTGATACCGGCGAGGTTTGTTAGTATGATTGCTGGGTCGGTGCAACTCTTTGGTCTTTGTAACATGTATTGCTTTTACAAGGTCTTGGACATCCTAATTGGATGTGACAGGATTTGCTCTACAATCTGACTTAAGTCTGACAGAAATTTGCTAATGGTTATGAATGCTTGCGATGTCATCGGCCATCTCAGACGGTCAGTTCTGTGACGGTTACAAAAGTAAGCATTGGATTTTATGTAACACGCCGGTAGCATCAACCGAAAAGCCCAATCTCCGGGCTTCACGGAAGACCTGCGGTTGGTATCAATCTCACCGCAGACAGACTGCTCGACTCGAGAGTTTGTTTTTTACATAGGGCCGGATGATCACTGTTGGTAAACACTGTCTCAGAAAGCGGATGCAGCCGGTATCGATTACGCAATGGCGCGTGAACAACGTGCTTCCACAATGTGCCTTGCAAGGTATGAGGTTCTCCAATCTGGATCCTTTTAGACTTTCGTCGATCGTGCATTACTCACCCAAAGAATGCAGACGGTTGTACTTCTCCAGTGAAGCCAAATCTCGTAAATTCGATGAAACCTACTGTTGGGTCGTTCGTGGCGATTCAAGATAATCCTCTCAGTAACGTGTAGTCGACAATTCCAATAACACTTATTCAGACAGTCACGATAATGAGACAGTTTTCCAAGTCCGGACGGCGTTAAAACAGCCAGTCGAACGGATTAAAACTCACAGTACTGTTGGCAATACTACAATGAGGCTGCCCTCTCGCCTTGATGCACAGATTGTTCAGTAGAAAAAAGTGTTCGAAATGAAGCGACCAAAAAGTAGTCGGATGAGGATGGAGGACATGCCAACCAAAACCAGAGTGATAGTTATAAAAAAGAAAACATTCTATATGTGAAGCCATGGTGCAGACTCCATCATCGTTGATTACCAGACACAACAGAAGTGAAAATAAAGAGGAACCCTTCCATGAACAAATCAAACGCACTTTAACAAATTCGTTCCTCACCACACCAAACACGACAAACAAACCGAACTAACTTCAAAAAAACCCAACAACCGCTCTGCATATCCTTACAGATATAAATTTAGAATCATAATGTCTCCCGTTTCGTGTGTTGTTTCATAGTATTACTAATCTCCATTTTTGCTTGGACTCATTTCATTGACTGCGCTCGACCTCGTTTGTCTTCCACAGATGCGTTATGAAATGTACATTGTTATTACTGTAGCCTGCTGTGCGTTTCTTCCTGAGTGTCACTAGAACTTAACACCCTGAGGTCAAATCGAACTATTAACGACCCCAAACAGCTAGGTAATGTTTCTATAATTTGAAATACATAGATTTCGGCGAATGATTACGAGTAGATATGTGGAATCAATATGAAATGCCAGATACGTTCGAAATGGTACGTCCTAAGAGAGTTTTTGGTCGTCAGTGGTCAAACAAGCAGAACGTGTCCAACTTCAAGATGGCGGCCAGATTGACCTTCATATGGGCATAACTGTGTCAACGAGCATATTACTCGCGAAAAGAAGAGTGGACGGCGAGTTATTAGTATGTATACTAGCATGTTATCCATTGCGGCGTGTTTGTGTGGTCCCGTTGGTTAGGTGTAGATTTATGTCAAATGTGGCGTTTGCTTTCATCTGTACTTTGACTGGCTGAATGTTGCTGTTTTAACATATCGTTCATGTCGTCATCCGTTGCAAGTTGTCAAACGCGCGCGGTTGCTTCATTCGATTCTCAAGGTAGTTTTACATTGGAAGAACAAAATCATTTAATCAGGATGGAAGTGTCTATGGTCACAATGTTCTGCGACGCCAATCAGCTTATTCAGCTGTCTACCCTTTGAGCTCTAAATTGAGAGCGTCTCCCCTGTCAACACAAAAGAAGGCGTCCAGAAAGCTGTCTCAAAAATTGGGCCAGTCTGCCTTTTATAACTTCGTGCATATGAGCTCTGAATTGAATTGAACTGAACTCCACTGAGTAGTGTTTCGTCAGTTGTTGGAACATTGTCACAGACGAACATCTCGTGATTTATTCATTCGACATCAGGTTTTCATCTTCAAGAAGCTATGGTTTGCTTTTCCGAACATAGAAAATTTGTGGTACGCAGAACTTGACAAAATTATTCGTAATAATTTAGGAAGTGTAGCGCCAATGTACACGGTTGGGGACAATGTAATATTCGCTTTACATTCTTCAAGATGTTAATCATTGCCTGTTAGTTTGCGGAAAAGACGTAACGTTGAATGGTTCGTTTTCAGTATAACATGACAAATGGATCAATTACAACTTCTCTTAAAATTGGTTCACCAAAAATGTTGGAATAGGTTTGCTCTATACACAACTGGTGTGCCGACTGAAATAGATGCTATGACAGAAATTGTTACTTGGTTCACTAGCAACGTTTGGTACGAAGAAAGAAAAACCAACAAAACGCAATGTGAGATTGCAATACGGCAGTGTGAGGTAAAAATCTGAGGTATTTCTGCTCCTCCTCAACACTTGAAGTTTACACACTTTTTACATGATAATCAATCGTTCAACGCCGGTAAAAGTTGATCGTAAAGTGGAGGTATATCAGGAGGCTCCGATCGATTGGTCTGTCCGCAGGGCAGTTCGAAAGGACATGTCTACATAAACGTATGTACCATATAAGTATTCTTGTGTTTCCTATTCCGAGCAGTGTTACACGGAATCGTTCTTGCCGGCTTATCGTCGAATTGGAAGACATTGAAGTACACCTTTTACGATATAGCAAGCAAATCTGGTAGGGATGCTGGGAAATATCACGCGGTATTCTCCCCCTTGTTCAGATGTTACAACGCCTGTTTCTACCTACATTGTGGTCATATTAGCAAATTGTAAAAGAGGCCTGGAGCTTGAGGGGTTATACAATGTCGTGAATTCTTTCCAAAGTGGTGTGTTTTCATATTTGCCCCAAGTTTATGCGAAAGTTTCTTCCAAACTTAGGAATATTTTTCTACTAGAAAGAGGCGGAAATTTGTTATCTTCCAGCTTTTAAAGGTGGCATGCAGAATGTTTTCACTGTAAATACTGCCAGGATCATAATGCTCACACAAAGGAGGACGGAACTGTTTTCCGAAATTTTCGAAGTATTTCTCTTAGAACCACGGAAAGCACACGCTTTCTGTGGGGTTCTTCTTAGGGAGTTTACATAGGGGAGGATGTGAGCACCATCCCGGTAGTGTCAACACCCTTCTGTAAAATCGTGAATATGTATCTCATGAAGTAAGAGACCGTTAGTCCTGGCTTTGTTTAATCCCTCGAAATCTACACGAGCCGCTGACATTCATCCGGGAATGTTTAAAATTAGTGGTGAAAATCCTACAGCATTCCGTATAACCCCTGTTCACCGCTCACTTGTGGCGACTATAATAAATGATATTTTGATAGTCGCATTCATCTGTACATTTTCTATGATTTTGATTTTGTACCTACTTTTGTTCTAGTCAAGCTACATATTTTGTAACATCCGTCCCGGGGCTAACAAACAATTCGCTCCGTGCCTCGCTAGCTTGACGCGCCTCTCTGTACTCTCTATTTTCCAGGGTCAGTAATAATATACGAAGTCAACGCGCTGAGACTTGGCTTTTCACTGTCGATCGATTATCGATAGTGCTAACTGACAGGGTTGTATTTTGTTGGATCAGTTCCAACACACTTAGACAAAAAGGAGATTCCAGAAGAACGACACAAAGCCGTTGTGGTGGTTGTTCATGGCCCAGGAAACAGACAATTTATTAACCAAGCAGCTCGTTGATTATGGTTTGGAAATATCTGGAAAGAATAATCAGGGACGGAATAACTTCTTATCCGAATGAAAGCCGTTTTCCTTGTTCTACACAACACGGTCCTCAGAAAGAGAATGCTTGGCTCTTCAGTCATTTATATTTCATGGGTGGACTTAAAAGAAGTCTGAACGAAATTACGAAAGTCGCATAATTTTATTCGGATTCAATCACGGCATCCGATTCGATAAACCAGCGTTACCTCATCCACAAATCAGCGTGGTTTACTATCTTCTACTGATTACTTGACGCGATGATCGTCTTATTGCGTTGCAGAGTTCAAATTGAAGGTTGGAAACGGAATCTGAGATAGGCACAACACACAATCGTGTCCCCCGAGAATCCCTTATAAGCCTTTTTATTTTTATCATTATTATTATTATTATTCAGAGAATGTTGTCGTTGTCATAGTCCGTTCAATCCGAGTCCTTCTTGCGTAGCAGCAACGTGGCGTAACCCTAATGTGTACTGTTCGCTGCGCGCAATGGCCAAGTTGATTCCAGCGAATCTAGTCAGACTTCCTCGACTGCTTCTAACCCTAGACGGTTGCCCCCACCGTCATCTCTGACGACATTCTTCAACCCACCTACACGACTATATTTAACAGACATTGTTTCCTTACCCACACCAATGGTTTCCTTTATCTCCCCTCCCAGGAGAATGTCCCGCATTGCATGTCTAATTTAAATGCCTTCGTCTGGGACGTCCTCATATATGAGAAATATTCCATCTCAATGTCTCCTCCACAACTGTCCCCCTATCTATTGCCACTCTCACCACTAGTCCCTACGGTCCTCTCTCCACTGTCCGCTTCCAGCAAGTTTGTACATACAACTGTTGTGAACCGAGAAGATGGATGACACAATACACGACTTAGGCGTCTCAACGAAACTACGAACAGAAACACTCATTTGCACGCCACACTCGTCTGAGGATGCTCCAGTCGCATTAGACATCATGTCTCAGTTCCTTCATGTGGCGACAGCCATTCTACGTCATTTTGCCTTCCAATGGGCCTTCCCATATCTCTCCCGTATTTATCCCGCGATTATTTTGATCCAAGCTGCTACCGAATAGTGGGGTAAGTAGTATGGTACGACCGTCTATCCTCACTACACTCCTCGCCCCTCAAAGAATGTTCCAGTCGTAACAAAGGCGTTCAGGTTCTTTTCGTTCTCTCAACGATCTGCGCGCCGGCCTCGATGCTGTTGACACACCTGGTGTGCATTGTCTTCTGATCGGAGTGTCGTACCATTCACAAAGCTGGCTTCCGTGCACTCGATGTTGACTTTCCTCATTCTTTATCAGATACACTGGGCCACGACGTTCAACCACTACATGCGGTCCCCTCCACTTCGCCAAAACTTCCTGGATCTGGGTCCTGTTGCCCTCGCTCTCCGCCGGTCTCGGTATTTAACCTGGTTCTTATCCAGGCTGCCGAGCAGTTCAGGGTCCCGGAGTCAGAAATGAAAGGGCAGTCGTGCACAAAAGTTGTGGCAGGTTTGGTTCGAATTACAATTACTTTTCTAGATGAATTACTCGCCTACTTCCTACGATAACTCGTTCGTCGATTTATGGGGGAATAGGCAGACACCGATTTTGCAATGCTCATGACTTCTCAGTCGAATTGAAAAAATAACGCCTAAGAATTGCAAACTGTGACATGCTATTGAAGTGCGTGTAGCGGTTTTAAAAGTTCTAACTGAACACAGAAGTGCTAATCTCAAGGCCTCTCTCGGAACAGCCCATGAGAGAAGATATAAGTACCTGATAGAAATATGTAACTGCAACGCTCGAAACAGAGGACGAATAAGAAGAATGAGAAAGGAGAAAAACGAGTAAAAAGGGTCGTGTTATCGTCCATTACCTTGTTGTCTCTTGAAGTAAAGTGGATCACGAAGAAGTGAATCAAGATATTCGGTTTACCGGCTGCAAAGCTGACGCTTTTCAAAATGTGTGCTAGACCTCAACTCCAGTATTGCACATTCATTTACTGTAATATACGCAAGTCTGAGAGGCGTGTGCTGGAAAACCTTCAACGATCGTTAACCAGAAGCTTAGTAGGATATTATTCTTCGTTCACTATATACAAAGCTATCAAAACTTAGTGTTGGTCCATTCCGGTTACGTAGAACAAAGGTGTACCTGACACTCCTTTACAAACCCATACATTTGAATGCCACCGCCAGAGCGTTTGCTGTCCATTTACAATACAGCCCTCCGTAAAGGGATTGGATTTGACGAAAGCATCGATACGAAGTCAACCATTGATTCGCAGAAGTCTACGGCCAATCAGTGTCGAAAACACGAACAGACTTGCGTGTCAGCGCGGGGAACAATCAGCACGGCACGCTGCTCCAGCATCGGATTTTGTTATAACGAGCACCGGAGTAAAACAAGTTGTTTAAGTGCGTCACGCGTTGAAACAAACGGGCTTCAAGCGGAGTCGAGCCGACCAATAAGAAAGCGAGAGCGTCAACACCAGTTGTAGTTCTTTATTTTACCGATGCGTCTAGTCTATAAAATAACCAATGAAAACTCAATAAACCGAGATTTGCTTTGTGCCACGAAGACTGACTTTTGCTTTCGTTCCGGAAGGTAGCGATTTTCAACATGATGTCAGATGAGAAGAAGAAAACTGCAGGGACAAAGATCGATTCTCGATGATTTCGTGCCAGTTCTGCGGTGGAAGACATATTCGTCAGAAAGAAGTGTCCAGCATTTGGAAAGACGTGCATGAAGTGCTTGAAAGGGAACCATTTCGCCAGACGGTGTAGATCGCCTACGGTCAGTCGGGTCGACGAAAATGATAGCGAAGTAATAAACCGGCTCAACGGATCAAGAGGACAGAAAGGATTCTACGCAGATTTGCTCATAGAAGATACAAGAAGGAAATGCCAGCTGGCCTCCGGTGCATCAGTCAATGTCATATCATCAGACTGCATCAAGGACTCCAACATACGCGAATCAAATGCGCAGCTGAAAATGTGGAATGGTGCAGCGGCAAAGGGTAACGGAGTTGCGACACTTCCGGTCACGAATCCGAAGAATGGGAAGCTTTGTATGCTTAATTTTTTTGTGGTCGATCGGGATTCAACGTCCATTTTAGGTGTTGATGCCATTCAGTTGATGAGTTTATAACCGTTAATCACGATGAATTTCTGCACAAATTAGCCGACTTAGATATTCTTGACCAGTATTCGTGTGTTTTTGATTTGAATCTCAGTCACATGCCAGGCCCTGTTAGTTTATCGGTGGTTAGTGGTGCCGTCCCTGTTGCGTCACCGGTTCGGAGGGTTCCGTCAGCCATACGAGATAAGTGCAAAGCGGAATTCGACCGACCAGTTTGAATCAACGTGATTGCTCCGGTGGAGGAGCCGACCGACTTGGTCAGTCAGATTGTTGTAACGTTAAAACGGTCAGGTTACATCCGGTTGTGTACCGATCCTAAGCCATTGAATAAGGTACTTCGAAGAGAATATTACCGTTTTACAACCATCGATGACATTCCGCCAGAATTGAATCAAGCCCAATTTTTCACAAAGGTAGACCTATCCTCGGTGTTTAGGCAATTAGAACTTGACGAGCAGTCCAGTTACTTTACCATATTTGGAACCCCCTTTGGACGGTTTCGTTGGTTGCGTTTGCCCTTCGAACTGGAGGTTTCCGGCGAAATTTTTCGAAAACGTTTAATCCATGCACTTGATAAATTGAAAGGAGTCACGTGTGTTGCAGATGACATGCTAATTTTTGGAAAAACTTTGGAGGACCATGACAGAAACCTGGAGGAGTTTTTGAAGCGCTGTATCGATCGAGGAATTCGCCTGTCGCGCAACAAAGTGGCTTTACGAGATAAAAAGGTCACTTTCCACGGATATTTGCTAACATCAAACGGACTCAAGGTTGACCCTGAGAAGATAAAGGCTATAGTCATATTGCCAGCTCCTGAAGATGTGAAAGCAGTATCAAAACTGAATGGTATGGTCAATTATCTCAGTCGGTTTTTCAAACCTATCCGACATGATGCATCCGATCCGCATGTTGACCCATAAAGGGGTGCCATGGAAATGAGAGGAGGAACAGCGGGCAGCATTCGACAAAATCAAACGAGTTATTACCGAGGCCCCTATATTGAACTATTACGATTCAGCATTATCTCTGGTCATTCAGTGTGATAGCAGTGAAACTGATCTGGGGGCGGTATTATTACAAAACGGAAGCCGGAGTCTTCCGTCTGCTCAGCGAAACTATGTGCAAATTGAGAAGGAAATGCTGGCTGTGATATTCGCCCTAGAACGTTTCAGCACTTATACGTTCGGTCGGAAAACAATAGTTCACACCGACCACAAACCACTAGTTTCAATAGTGAAGAAACCGTTATCTGCTGCACCGAGAAGGTTACAGAGAATGTTAATCAGAATGCAAAAATATGACGTCGAACTGACCTATCAGCCGGGGACTCAGATGCACATAGCTGACACTTTGTCCAGAGCTTGCGAAGAAGGTTCCTCCTGTGAAGAGCTTCATTTTGACACTATTGCGGCTATGGATTACACTATGACGGAAACCGCACTAATCACCGACCTAAAAGAAGCAACGGCACAAGACGTCACGTTACAACGTCTGGCTGAAACAATTAGAAACGGGTGGCCACACGACAAGAGAAAGTTGCCCGAGGAATTAGCAGTCTTCTTCAGTGACCGCGATCAATTTATCCAGGAAGACGGCTTAATATTCAAGGGAGAAAGAATCGCAATTCCAGAGATATTTCAACGGAAGATGTTGGAGCACGTTCACCTGGCACATACGGGAGTGAATAGCTGTATCCGGAGGGCAAAGGAGCTCTTCTATTGGCCTCAGATGTCGAGTTCCATAAGGGACTACATACAGAGCTGTAATGCATGTCGGGCTATTGACTCAAAGCAAACCAAGGAAACGATGTTGATGCGTCAAATCCCTCAAAGACCCTGGCAAATATTATCGGCGGACATCTTTGCATTCAACAACAAGCAATACTTGGTGATAATAGACCATTTCAGCGATTTCTACGAGTTAGAATGGCTGAGTTCCACTACTTCCAGCGCGGTCGTTAATAAACTTCGAGCCCAATTTGCGCGCTACGGTATACCTGAGATCTTCTTTTCCGACAACGGACCACAGTTCATCGGCGCGGATTTTAGAACGTTTGCTGAAAAGTGGGGATTCGAGCACCGTACAAGTAGTCCGTACTACAGTCAGTCAAATGGTAAAGCCGAAGCGGCGGTCAAAATGGCAAAGCGACTGCTGCAACTGGCCCAATTATCTGGAAATGATCCATATTTAATGTTATTGGAGAAACGGAATACTCTTAACGAAACTATGTCTCACAATTTCGCTCAGAGAATATTGGGGAGAAGAACACGCACGCATTTGCCGATAATAGGAGAACTACTAAAACACCAATCGTCGAACGTGACTGAAGTGCACGATGATTTTAGAAGACTGATGCTAACCCAAAAGCGATACCACGACAAAGGAGCCCGCGACCTACCGGTTCTGCAGGTAGGCGGTAAGGTATGGGTACAGTGCGTTCCAGAAAACCCACGGCGATGGATAGAATGAGCGGTGGTGAGGTACTGCGGTTATCGGTCATACGAAATAGATTCCGGAGGAGTACTGAAGAGGAGGAATCGGGCGCATCTGAGAACAAGAGTAACACCGGATGAAGACCTCATCCTTAAAGAGAAGAAAGTATTATCACGAACCAGGAGTGGATTATGCTACGAATAACGGAAGGATGTAAAGGGATTGGATTTGACGAAAGCATCGATACGAAGTCAACCATTGATTCGCAGAAGTCTACGGCCAATCAGTGTCGAAAACACGAACAGACTTGCGTGTCAGCGCGGGGAACAATCAGCACGGCACGCTGCTCCAGCATCGGATTTTGTTATAACGAGCACCGGAGTAAAACAAGTTGTTTAAGTGCGTCACGCGTTGAAACAAACGGGTTTCAAGCGAAGTCGAGCCGACCAATAAGAAAGCGAGAGCGTCAACACCAGTTGTAGTTCTTCATTTTACCGATGCGTCTAGTCTATAAAATAACCAATGAAAACCCAATAAACCGAGATTTGCTTTGTGCCACGAAGACTGACTTTTGCTTTCGTTCCGGAAGGTAGCGATTTTCAGCACCCTCCATATAGTTTGTAGGTGTCATATTGGACAGGACATTTATAACCGACGAATTTTGCATGTCTGCTCTACCCTTGTAGCATGACCGTTCCCTGAGCGTTCCCCGGGTGATCTCTGGTTGTTCTAGCTAGACACTTTGGGAACACTCGGGGAACGGTGGGAGAGAAAATGCGCGCAGCCCCATTGGACGACCTATTCTTATGTCTCCCATTTTCTATTTTCTCACGGAGCTCATTAGCGTTAAACGTAAATCTAATCTCACCCAATAACGACGATGCAATGTTCCAGTTCACGACAAACTATGTAGAAGGTACATAAATATTCATGTTATATTAGGCGCAATTTTTACAGCAACATCTCTATAACTTTGGCGAATGCATAGGTAGAATCACATTGCAAAGATGTCGGTAACGAGATTGTCAGCTTCCTTCTTTACCCGCAATCTGGCCTTCTGAATCCACCTTTGAATGGTTATCTTGACGTCCGCGTGCGATACGCCGGGGTAAGCCTTTTTCATGATGGATTCTACATTTAACAATTGGTGATTTTTGGTGATCGAACATGCCAACGATGAGTGCGGCCATTGGTGAGGAGGTAATGGAGACGCGATTGTTTACTCCGTTCCAGTTTATGGTTTTCGCCACTCCATCTGTCAATAATGTTCCCATAACATTACGAATGCATTCACCCATGGATGTGCCGCCGACACTGATGAGAAAGGTCACATGCGTATTGTGAATCGGGAAAGTTGAACAAACTAGCTGGGTATATACTTCTGCTTCTTCCATCTTCATATTCAGCAATTGCATGTCCCCTATGAACTGCATGGTGAGTCGCACGGGGAAGTGCGCAGTGGATGACGTACTGGGAGCTGCATGTTCGAATCGCAGTGCATTCATTTCCAGCCGTAGGGTATGCAACTCCTCGCGGATTCTGATGTTTTGGAGAACTAAGTTCTCAGACACCTGGTGAACACGGTAATTATTTGTGTTAAACGAACTTACCTTTTGACTCTCTCACTTCTTTGGCTGTGTCGTTTTTGCACATTGTCCCAATGTGTGCTGCTGGTGGACTAACGATGATGGAGCTTAATCGTACTGATTGATATTTTACTAATGACATACCTAGAAGCAATATGGTTGGAGAAAGAGGGTAGATTCTCCAGTGACCCCAATGTCCATAGTGTTTGAGATGGAGATGCATGGGACATATTCTCCAATTGTGGTGGTGGTGGAGAATAATGGATATCGACGCGGTACACTGGATGTTTTCGTTTTTCTTCCACTTCATACGTAAGGTCAGAACGAACGATAGGTTTTCTGCAAATGTGATCTAAGGCGATTTCACTGTACCTCTTACGTTTGCCATCGCGATCCATTATATTTGTGGCGTGAGACGATGGTATGTCTGATAACTGTTCCAGTATTCGTTGATATCTGTAAACCAGTTGCAAGTCATTTAGTAAATGCTAAATATTCAAAAGCGCATACCTGTTGCGCGATGCTTCTTGACTTCGTACAGCTTTGAATTAGTGGGTGCTGTCATTCCACCCAAGATCAACCTGGGATGCTTCGTGGATGGCAATCCCGGTCAAACCATCAATATGCAGCTAAAGTCGCAGAACATTCAAGTCTTCTGTCCATAGCCGATCCAGTCAAACCAAAATGGACGTATTCTCCACCCTCGATGAATGTGCATGCACACTCCCAACAGAGTACGTGCATCCAACGGCAGCTGAGGCAACACTTCTGTCAAGTAACTGAGCATGATGCTGACGGCTTTTAGAGACAGGCAGGCCTCCACAGCAATCACTCGGACAACTTTTGTGGGCGTCCTCTTCCTCTCGTTCGTACCGATGACGTCGTCCAAAATGATGATGGCAGTAGTGTTGAATACCTGTATCCCGCGCCATAGAGATACTCCTTGTCATCACTGCTTGAGTGATCGTCGAAGTGGTAGGCTGAAGAACATAATCAGTGGACCTTGATTCCAAGACCGAAGAAGTAGTTTCAAGTGGACGTTAGTCTAGATTTTTAAGTTCACATAGAAAATATCGCCTACCCTGGAAGTGTTGCAAAACTGGAGGAATCCGTTGTTCCTCTCCTGCTACAAAAGCCGTGGGTGTCTTACAGTTGCCTCCAGAGCTCTCCTGACGTGCTAGTTCGGCCAAACGGTAAACGTTAGCACGCAAACAACCCATCAGCCTTTTCGACTCATTTTCCACGTAACGAGTTAAGCAAGACGGCTGAAATTGGTCCTTTGGCGCGGTCATTTTTATTGCGAAGTGTTTGGATAAAACAAAATTCACATGAGTGGTGTGGGTCTGCTCAAACGTTTTTAAGTAGCAGAAAAGGTGTATATTACTTTATTTAGCCGTCGCACCTGAGAAATGATACACAGAAACTGGACACAAGGGAACGGTTGAGTGTTCCAGTGTGCTACTAAGGTAATAACCACATACGAAGAGTATCTTCTGATGGCCTTCTTGAGTGTGATCTTGGGAACAATCAGCCGTCAGCTGCGTATAACGTAGATAACCGTCTCCGCCAAACAATTCGCGAGAATTTCAACTCTCTAACGGCTTCCAGGAATCGGCGGAATCCTTCGCAGGATTCTGCTCAATTGTTCGCTGGATTTTGGAATTTTCCGTCTATCCTCGCCAATGTCAACTCATTTCAACACTTCCCGGACGCCAATTACATCCCGTAGTGACCGAGAGTACGTTTCCTTTCGTATAAAAAAACTGGAAAACTCCGATAAAATGAATGTTACCTGAAGTTTTAGTAAAATGGTACAATTGATTTTTCCAAGTGAGATCTGAAAAACATCATATATCATAACATCGGAAGTAACAGTGTTCAAACGGCCCATTATCGACAAGTCACTTTCGTACGCTGAATCAGCATGGTGGTGGACGATGAGAGGACGTTCAGAGGGATATTCAAGTTGGAGTACCAAAAGTTTGAAGAGTATGTTGAAGACTTGTGCAGGTTGCAAGGGAAAACTTGTACAAGCTTTTTCATTAACACTTCGTAGACAGCTGCAAGTGCTAAGAAGCATAGAGGAATAGACCGGCCGTCAGGCTGCCCGTATGGAGGTGCGGTGTACAAATGCGTACACTGTACACGGCGAACGAAACCCTCCAAACGGTGATGTTTATTCAACCAATTGTAACGATAAATTATATTTTTGCAGATTACAGATGTCAGGCCTCCTGGGTCATCCATTATCGCACCGATGGATGGCAAATCGAGAAAGCAAACCAGGTGCACTCACACGACTTTCAGGTTGGTAAGCCGAATATTTATCCCAGGAATAGACGTCTGGCTGTTGGTGCAGAACTGCATGTATGTAAGATGATGAGCCATTCTGACAGCGCTCGCGAAATGAGGACGTATGTGAACAGAAAGTGTGGGATTAGAATGCGTCGGCACGATTTATCTAATTTTACGTACGAGGCACAGCAAAATAGATGGCCGCAACGAGATTATGAAGTTGCCAGATTTATTGAGAGTGGAAGGCAGCTATAGGTTTCTACTACGGGAGAAAGTGTTGAGGTTCATCATGTTTGTACCGAAAGGTATATCCCAACTCTGTCTCAAGTATGGAGATATCATTCTAAGTGATGCAACCCATCAGTTGAATTGTGGCGGCTTTATACTATGGCACGGTATGTTAGTATATGTTACTGGAGTTGGGGTAACGTTCTTTTACGCACTTATGCCTAACGAAATAACTGCCAGTTATAGGATGGTTTTGGAAAACCTGCTGAAAATGTTTTCTTGTATTTCTGCTGGTCGCACCCTCATTGTTGACCGTTCAGCAGCACTGATAAGGGCAATCGGTAAAGTCTTTCCACACTAAGCCATCTTATTCTGTCGTTTTCATTCACTGCATGATGTTTCTCGGCGTTTCCGCTAGTTGGTAGGTATAAGCGACTATCACAAGAACTGTATTTACCAGTGGACCCACAATATGGTTTTCACTGGGAACAGCGGTCAATTTAACAGTTTGCTGCGGTCTGTGAATTCTGCCGGTAACGAGGCATATCAGTATCTTGAGAGTACGTTCGACAACTTACGGCCGGATAAACCATTGGACAAAAGTGGCGTATGGTATTAATCCCTCTCTTCTGACCCCGAAGGGGTTAGTAGAATACGGGTTCCGTTGTCCAGGAAAAGCTTGGTAGTGAACTCAAATATCCCTACATGCAGCACCTTCCACACAACGCATGCCTTGGGTTGTTCTACAGAAATGCCGTCTACAACTACGATTGCGTTCGTGTCAAATGAGTTAATCCTGATGCCCGCAGCTTCTATAGAACAACCTACTGTCTCTAGCCCGCGCATGAAGTCCAAACCTGAAAGTCGTGTGATTGACCAGGATTTGCTGAAGATTGAAGTCATCGGTGATCCCATGGAGACAACTCGTACGAGACGAGTTGCTAAGGGTACACTAACGCAGTTGAAAACGAGAGTCAGGAAGACTTTTGAAAATCAGCGTGCCTCAAAGCTTCTAGACAGCAACGTTTGCCAGCTTTGCTTCCAAAAGGAGGATCCCGTGGACTTGGACGACGGAACCGTGAACTGGGTACAGTGCAGTCAGTGTTCCCGTTGGTACCACAACTACTGTGCCAACTACAACGAGTCTGAACCGGTCCACACCCGCGTAGACCGTGACGACGTGGACAACACGTGACCATTCGGCAGGATTATGAAGAAACGGCACTCTCAGGTGTCATGTGAAGGAACTCACGGCCCTATTCAGGGCCACCAACGACCTGGTTTCACGAGCTATCCTCATGTTTTTATTTTGCAGTGGTTATTGCCGTAAGTCACGTGAGGTTCACTGAGTCTTCCTTCAGTGATTCCTCTGTGGATATACCTGACCGCTAGCACTGTGCGTCTATTTTCAAACCGAATTCCAGTGCTTACTGTCCTTAGTCCATACCCATTTTCATGTGTATATTTGCATATATATAAAGGCGAACACATGTGTATATCTATATATACAAATATATATACATATATTTATATGCAGATGTACATGCCTGTGCACATAAATGTGTACAACGTGATATATGTACATGTGAATATCCGTATGTAAATTAATATGTATGTGGACATATATATATATGTGCGGATATATATATATATACATATATCTATACAGATATATAGATGGATATATATATGTATACATATATATGTACATATACATATATCTGGATATATGTATTCAGATAGCTGTATATATATAACTATATATATACATATATGCATATATATGTATACATATATATGTATGCATATATATGTATATATATATATGTATACACATATATCCATATATGTTTCTGTAGAAATGTATATATGTATATATATCCGCAAATACGTATTTATATATATATATATATCTATGTACATATACATATATATATATATTAATTTGCATACGGATATTCATAAGTACATATATCACGTTGTATACCTTTGTGTGCACATGCATGTACATGTGCATATCGATATATATATATTTATATATATGTATACATATAGATATACACGTGTTCATCTTTATGTATACAAATATACACATACAAATATATATATGTACAAATATATATACTTATATATGCCTATTTATTCATATATACATTTGTATGCACACACATATACACGTATATACGTACTTGTGTGTACCCTTATTTGTGCACATATATGTATTTATAGGTGTTTTTCTCCAACGTCTCTGGGTTAGCCCATTGCTAAATGTGAAACTTGCACTTCCAGGTCAGTCGATGCATTATTAGTCCATACCACTTTGATTTTTGTGGCTACGAAAGAAAATGCACTCCAGCAGTGACGAGACACTCCAAAGATGCATTCAGACCGTAACATGCAGGCCAGCCGACTCTACTCTGGATGCCCATGAATTCGCGGACCAACCTTCGGGCAACGTGGACGCACCAGGGCACAGCGCTCTTCCGAAGTAGGGGTTCGAACGACAGTTCTGAAAAGAGAAACAATGCGAACAAACATGAGCCGAATGCCCAGTAAGCCATGCACACGACTTACACAAACGTAAGCTAAACGGCACCGACAACACAGCAGCACGCCCCGCCACACAACTCAAATTCAATTCGTGCGCGCTCGCTGGTTTCGGTTGCGCGTTACAAGACGTTCTCCTTGGAGTGACCTTGAACTATTTGAAAAATCGACCCTGTAAAAGTTAAATTATGTAACATCCCATTTTCGGACTAAATCTGTAAGGCGAGCACACTATCTTAGTTGTTGCTGCGTGCGCTTAAATTCCATGAAGTACAAACATTTTCTTTTCGACCACGTTCTATTTTGGTAGCAGGTTCCACGTACGTGCTTCTGTTAAGTTATTAGTTTTGTGTCGCATTTAATTATCTGCAATGATCGCGCATAACCCGGCGTACTCCCTACATATTCTCTGAGAAATATACATTATTAGCATTACTATTGTTATTGCTTACGTGGATTTCTTACAGAGAGCACCGTTCAATTTGGGCTTTTAGCCATGGATGGCAGATGCTTTCCAAAATATCGTTCATTGTTAACTCCGTGGATCGGTGAATGTTACGAGCCTTATAGAATTGTGTTGCCGAGTACCATGTTGGAATGTGGTAGACTCTCATTTATGACTGGATGCAAATACTTACGACTACACTTTATGTTCTGCTTTCGTTTCTCCCCTGGTAGCATTCATAAGCGTTTGCCATGTTCCATATGTTGTTATATTGGTAACCGCATTTGTTTTCTCTACGGAGCAGTGGAACGTTAGAGGGTTTTTAATCTTCCGATCCCTTTCCCCTGTTGTAATCATTCTTTGTCATTAAGCCTCCGACCATATTCTCCGCGAATTCTTTTCCCATTTTGAGCGTATCTCTTTCCCAGCTGTTTAACTCGTACTTGGCGTTAGGTTACGGTGATATACAATGATTTCAACATGTAATGCGTTGTTTTGAGGCGTTCGGAGCTATTGACTACAAGAAGGACCAGGCCAATGTACTCCCCTTTGGGGCCTTTTTACGGTGCATTGCGGGTAGTGTACGTCGTCCAAGAGAGATTTCACTGTGCACTGTGATAACTAGCCTTAGTTTGGAGATAATTTGTTTTTATGGTGGGCAGAACTGTTTAGTGGGATTCTTTTTGCGCTACACATGCCGGGTAGTTTGGTGTCTCGTACATCAGAAACGCAGTTCATCCAAAACGGAATTTCCGATTGGTAAATCTGGAGAGCCTTGGGTTTTTGTGTAACCTACACCTAACTGCGCCAGCGGGGGAGTCGGGCCTGCGAAAAACTTCTGAGATGAACGCAGGACAATCGCCAAAAAGAAAAATGTCAACGGGAATTCGAGCTTACTTTCATAACTCCAACAGACGTCAAGCTGATTGAGCGACCTTCCCAACGGCGATGGCTAAGATATTGTTGTTCAAGTAATTGTAGCCTAAGTTAGCGAAGAGGGCGCGGACTTGTCACACAGCCACGAATGAAGCTGCTACACCCACACTGAGGCAGTACTTCGAGGTTGGTGGTCTGTAGAAAATTTACGTTCACAAAGTAATGTGAACAGGTAAGTCGGTACTAGTGAGGCAGCTCTCAGTTCACAGGCATTTAAAGGATTTGGAGTATCCGGAAGTGGCTTCACTCCGTAGGTTTACATACTAGTCTCAGGGTTGCAAGCCGCCGTTCATCGCGTAATATACCAGAAATTCAATCACAGAAACAGTACACACTGTGTCCAAAGCTTCCATATCAAAACGCACGAGGTCCGTCTTGCAAAAGAGGAAAGTGACGCGTCAACAAGACACGTGTATCAACAACAATACAGATACCGGGTTTTGATCCCGGACGTCTAGCGGTTGTTCGAGCAACGCTTAGTCTTCCCGCAAACTCTATCGATATGCTGGATTTACGATAGTCGCGCCTCTAAGTAACCAGCGTCTTTGAATTCTGAGCCCGTCGAGCAACCGATTCGAATCCAAAATGACGGTCGTAGTGGCGAGTTTCTTATTAATAAGGTGCTAATGTTTAAAAACAATATGATGAACCAAATAGTGGAAGACAAAAACAAACCTCGATATTCACTGCACTAAATATACAAGTTCTGAGATTAACGGTTCGCGTAAATATGACAAATGCAGCAGTCACGTAATGGCGTGGCCAGGCGAAAAGGAAACCAGATTACATATGAACAAAGGTCCGGCAAAGGAAAGTAAGGAAGAAAAATTACACGAAAAAAGTTTCTGCAAGCAAACGGTAGCAGCATTTAATAACACATCAAGATCAACATTCATGAAAACAATGGTTTGTTAGGCGCGTAAACCGAGTGGTAGTGTCATACTGCAAGGAAGACTCGCAATCAATATGAGGAATCTCAGCGTAAGGAGACGAATCAGTGAGAAGGAAATAAATGAGCAGGGAATGCGGCCATCAACGTTCTATTACCATACAACGATCATCAAGCACTAACAGAAGCAGCTGCTCTACCACCGAGAGAGATTTGTTTTCACTGTGTCCTTGTCCATATATATGTGGGGTCCGACGGTCCGGGAATTCCCGCCCATTAGACGTGGCTTCACACTTACTGATCGCCGACCCGGGTTTTGGTTGATCACGCCCCTCAGCCTGTTGCACGGACGCGGCCAACTTACGTGTTCGAGAAGCTGAAAGGAAGTGGAGTATGTGTGTAAAAACAAGATGCCGCTACGCTATCCTACCCTGTCGGTAACACTGGCCGTATTGCTTCAAACCCCCTTCCCTCTGTTAGTACGGTGCACTCCCCGGCTACTTACAACTCCTCATAATTACTCGATCGACCTTTTCTTGTAGTATCCGGTTCCAAACGACTGAAATGTTCCAGCCTCAGTCCGGATCTGTTGTCGCTGACGTCCCGTATAGTGCGGGTGGATTCAGAAATGATGTCGTGCACAGCGCATGAACCTTTCTGCCTATGATATTTTTGGAGTACCAGTTTCTGGGACCTCTGCGAGCAAACAACCTTTGTCGCCGGGCTTTGGGGGGCTCCCATGTGCCTTTCTATCATAGTAATCCTTCTGTCTTTGCTGGGCTGTCTGCCAGTGTTCCCGTGCCAACGCATATGCTGTTGCCAGTTTGTCACGTGGCTGAACGCAGTAGTCTGGGGTTAATAGGTTATCTGGCATCAATCTGAGTACGAGACAATCGGACGACAGCCGCCTCTCTCTCTCTTCCCGTTATCAGGTAGTGTGGTGATGGTGCAGTATATGATCGGACGCTACCAGGATATGCAAGCAGGCACTGAGATAGGGCTTCGTCACATGATCTGGTGTTTTTTGAACTCACGCTTTTGAGAGGGACTTCGGGGTGCGGTTAATGCACTTCACGGCACCATTACCCTGCGGATGATGGGCAGTCATCCTTGTCTTCCTTATGTCCAGTATTCTTCACAGTTCTTGCGTCAATGTGCTCTCAACAAATGATCCTTTGTCAGTGTGCAATTGAGTTGGGGCGCCCCAGCGCGAGATCCAATGATCAAAAATGAATTTGGTGGTCGTTCCGCCAGCCGCTCGTGGCACTGGCACAGCTTTACACCGTTTAGTGAAATGGACTACCATCACGTGAATGTATCTATTACCTCGGCTGGTTTCCGGTAGTGGTCCGACGATGTCAACTTCTACTACCCCATTTAGATACCCCGTTAGCATGCTCTGTAACGGTACGCATCGCGGTCTTTTAAGGTTTTAAATTTGTGCAAACAAGCCACGATTGCTGCACACATCCTTGACGTCCTTTTGTTGGTGTGGGCCACCAGAAACGCCGTGTCGCGGCCTCTTCAAGTTTGTTTTGGCCAGTATGTCCCAAATTTTCTTGGGGTTCCTGTAAACCCGTACGAACCGCTGATTTTGGGACCACAAGTTTGCTTTCATGTATCGGCCATATCGATAATAAAAAAGATCATCGGCTAAATGGAGATGGTTCCACAACGACCATAAGCGACGCGCCTCCCTTCTCTTGGGTGGCCGGACGTGGCCCACCCTCTTTCATTCGCTAATATATGGTCTGTGGATCTGCATCGTTGCTTTAAATGGAAGCTCATCGATTATTCTCCTCTAGCTTGACGATGGTCATCATGGAGTACTTTGTGCATGGAGGGCAGTCGCCGTGGTCGCCAATCGGTCTTCTAGATGATGCACCTGCATTTCGATGACGCAGACCAGGCCTGTTTGCATTCAAACTTGTACTCTTGTAAAAACTCTTGCTAGCGGGCAACTTGCCCCTCCGGATGCATGGAAATCTGCAGCCATTGGAGTGATAAGTGGCCCGTTCAAACCAAGAGGCACCTTCCGGGGAGAAACTGACGAAAATGTTTAATAAAATGTACTAGTGCAAGCATCTCTTTTCTAGTAGCAAAATAATTCATTTCATTCTTGTTGATGCTTCGGTTTCCATAAGGGACGAAATGTTCTGTAACATTATAATAAGATTAATATTAACAATGGTATATTTTTCGACGCATTTGTGCGAAACACGCTCAGGTGAACGTGATCTACGTACAGATTTCCAAGCATATACACATTTGAACACTAAATTTGTAAGTTGTACATTGAGTCAGCTATGTGATTAGAGCAACAAAACAGACATTGCATGAGAAGAAATTACAATTTTAAAGAGAAAACTTTGAGCCACTTACTTCTGAGACGATAGTACTTGGGATCTACACGATTCCATAAAATAGTTGATTTGTTACATCAATTGGGACTTCGCAAGGTGATAACTGGACTAATGCTCTGGGTCGTCCCAAAAAAGAGGTGCTTGGAGTATGAAGGGGATGTACTGGTGGGAAATTTTATCATTATCCTATGTAGGTAGTCCCGAGAAAATGTTCAGAAAATATTTCATGATAAGGAAAATGTGGGGACGCATATATTTTTGCGGAAAACGGACGGACCTCGCGACCGGACGTCATTCTTCGCTCAAATTCTTAAGAATTTCGAGGAGCTCGTGATATGCCCAACCATTGCGGAATTTTGAGTGTTCTGGCAGGGTGGGATGTTCTGCTGCGCGACTATATCAATGAAACCAAGAATGGAAAGCGGAATCGTGCGATAAACGGGAGAACGTAGAGCTGACTATGTGAGCTATGACGAACAATGGAACATAAGATGTTCTGGCATAACCTTCTATGTAACGTTAACGGCATTGCGGTAATTGATGAATTATATACCATTTGCGAACAGCTGTCATCAAATAACCCGAGAAGAGATCAATTATCAGATTTCCATAGAATTCGATTACTGTCCGGTTTAAATGTCATTTATCTCTGTAGGGCCGGTATATAGAATGAGAACAATGTTTGACATTACTGAGAGGTTGCCCGGTGGTCTTCCAGGGGGAGAAAAAGGAGGAATTGCGTCTCGATGTTATTATGCAGTCATGAGACGAAAAGGTTGAGCTTTTCTTTCAAACAATTTCAGTATGCTCAGCTTTTGTGTGGTGGTTTACAATACAGACCCTCAAGCTATCAATAAGTATGGGGTAAGGGGGTATCAGGATAATTGGGTTATTACTAACGGGCATATGTATATTGACACCTATACGTGTTGAATAAAGACGTTTTCGTGTTCGCTGGCAAGTCTAAAATTACAATATTTATCCCAAAATCGGTAATTTTGATCGGTTCGAAGGGTGCATGACGTAACTTCACGCAACACAAAGGGTTTTTAGTCAAATGTTATTAGGTCCGTTTTCAAAGACAACGTCCTCAGACAGGTAGAGCTTGGTGTATATTCTTACTGGACCTAAGTACATGCGGGAATTTGTTCCATATATAGGAATATTTCACTAGGAAAAAATTTGAACGCGGTATTTTCCCGGGATCTAAGAGATGCCGAGGTGAAGTCCTTGTTTCTGAGGTTATACTTCGGCCTGTGTTGTGAGCGAGTCGCGAAGCTAACGGTGATTTCATTGCCGTAGACCACATGATACATGACCGCAAGGTTAAGCTTAAGTCGCCGTAACCAAAGAGAATCATTCGCGAACGTCTGGTGGCATTCTCCCAAGCTCAGCGGAGATAGTGAATACAATAAACTTTCCGTGGATGTACGCTGGAGGCTTTCTAGAAATAACTCATGGGACTTGCGCAGGTAGCTATATATGAACGTGCAATACTCGAACTGGGGTCGACTGCATAGGTTATAGAGGTGTAAGTGTTCAACAGATGGGAAAAATGAGTGTTTAACGTAACCTATCGTCCGTCTAGTTTTAGCGGCTATGAAGGATATATATTTATGTGAAACGCGCCTAGTTCTCAACACACAAGCTGCCTTAGCGGGCAACACAAGGTTATACTAATGGTTCGTACTGTTCTTCCAAGCCTGCTTTGATTGGTCGTCGAAGAGCTGCAATCATGCGAGCACGTTCCGTCTATCACGCCATTGTAGGCTGGGTGTTAATTTAATTTGGATATGATGTGCTTCTGAAACGAAGTCCGACGTTGGCCATCCAAGTATTTCGCCTTCCATGGGAAAAGATGATAGTGGGTTACTGGGCATAGGTGAATCGCCGGCGACACCAACTATGATCCCGCGGGAAATTTGGGAGTCACATTCGATAAAAAGAAGGAGACTGCACGCGCTCTCCAATGGGTTTGTAGCGCGAACACGGTTGATGCACACCGATGCGTAATAAATAACAACTCACTGAACCTTCCGAAACGGTTTGCGCCGATGTATTGCAGTCGCCCCCACGCTAATGGGCATAACTGCTTCGATATCAGGTTGTCCGCCATCCTTAGCCACACACAAGCGGCTGATGAGCTAGCGAGTTGGTCTCAGTATCTACGAAATTTACAGGGTGTCGGGGAGTGAATCTAACATGTGGCTGAAGACATATCAACAGTGTGATTTTTGGCTGGTTGTAGAATCGGCTGCAACGCCAAATGGACTGCAAGCGTATATCCGAATACCCACCAGAACGGAGGCAAAAATCCAATCGCTGTTGAGGAGTTGTGCAAAGCTCAGTTAGTGGATGCACTCTACGCCTCGGTTTATTTCGTGGATACTACGGAAACTGATTTATTCGGTGGTAAAGAGTCATGTCTTGCCGAACTATTGTGTATCGCTGGTGAAAGGGAACGCAAGCTGAAGTTGACTGGTTTCAAGTAAACTCCTGGCACGCATGATATCTACCGTTTATTGCTGCGCTAACTGGTCGCAGAGCTACTCGAACCCCTGAGGGACTTGCATAAGCAGTCCGTGAGGGAAGGTAAACTACCAGAGAAGTAGAAACAGTCAACAACCGCGAATATGTGCAAAGAGGTAAACGGTAAGACGCTGTCAACTACCGACCAGTGAGCCTAACTTGCATGTTTGGTAAAGTGATGGGGTGGCTGGTGGCTTTTTTAGGAGAACTTTGACAACTCATTCTCTTGGGTGAGGAGCACCATAAAATCTTGATAGGGTGGTTTTGCTTGACGAACATTCTTCTTGCCAGGGTGCGATGAATGTAATTGTGAGCTGGAAGCACGGCTACGGAGGTGGCGTTTCTTAATTTCAACAGGACTGCCGACAGGGTTCCGTATGATCTTTTACTAACCAGGTTGATAGTGTGTGACGCTGGCCAGCCCACTGCAGGCTGGGTATCAGACTACCCCCATGGCAGGTCGTTTGTTGCTATATTCAACTAACACTTGCTGGACTGGCTACCTGCCCCTGGTGATGTTCCACACAGACCATTCTCCAGTCCCCGTTCTGTTTGTCTACAAAAATCTACTGCATCAGTTGCAGTCACCTGCCCTTGGTGTATTGATGAATTGATGGCGTGGAGACTCATCTCTTGGAAGGACAAAAAATGCTGCGAAATGACTTGGAAACGGTGTCTGGACGAACAGTTCAGTGGGGCCTATCTCCGAACTTCAAAACTGCACCTTCACACACTAGGGAGATGTCACAAATGTCGGGGAGTATCACCCCGGCGGGCAATCGTTGACACAGTGTAGCAACTAACGACACGTCTCAGAGGTGACATCTAACACATCAAAGCACGGCTACACACTATATGGACTTGCGTTAAGGTTGACAGAGTGCCTGTGGCAGTCCGTCGAACCTTTTCCAAAGTATACAGGGATGCGTTTTGCTTACCCGTCCAAAACTGGAGTACGTCTACGCAGCAACACAGAGGAATAGGTACCTCAGTTCAGATTGGTGCAGAGAGCAGCCATCCGTGTGGTTGTTATGGTGAAGGCTTCTCCATTGACCGGCGGCTAGGCTCACCAACAACTTCATGATGACCTCGTAGTGGGAAGCCGAAACGTAAGAAATGACAACACAGGTTAAATCACGGTGGACTTTCCTCCGTGAAGTAAGAGGATATTTCGGGGCCACCCTCTTGCAATTTTCAAGCATCAACCAAGAAGATTTCTCCCTGTACTGTTTGTCCCGACAGGCCACTGATTAGCCGAATGCACGGCTAGTGCAGCTGGTGCCGGCACCTGGTAATGTGTCCTTCGATTGGCCTTTAGGTGCGCACTTAACGAATCACTAGAACTAGGAGATGCTTAGCCCATTGTTGAGATTTTCAGCTAAAGAGCTCAAGCAATCAATGGCCAGTGACCTCTGATAGCGAACACCTAACAATGGACAATGGCACATTGTCAAACATCTGCAGCAGCAGTTTGCTTTTCTGATAAAAGAGCGACCAAATGGCAGATCTATTTTTAAGGCGCTCCCAAGTGAGACTAATATTGAGAGACTTAGGTCATGGGGGGCAGACTGTCCGAAAGGTTGCGTAATTTGCATTTAAGCGTTGCTAGTCTTTTTCACATTAGTATTTGTTTTGAGGGGCTTGACGAATAATGCGAAACGGACGCCCGTAGTCCTTCTTAGCGAAAACGGGAAAATCAATTAAACATAAGTATTAATAATGTGTATTTCTCAACGCATATGTAAAAGCCACGCTGAAGTGAGCTCGATCATTGCAGATAATTACAGGAAACACAAAACAAGAGATAGTCAAGTGATATGACAAGCGTGATATCTGTCATTAACACGGGCGTGATCAAAGAGAAAAAGGGTCGCGGATTACAAAACTCCGACGCAAGCGCTTGGGAAAATTTGTTCGCGGGTTCAGCAGATTTGTTCCCTTGAATGCAATGTTGCACTAATCTACCATTTTCACGAGTATGTACGAGGCGACACTTTAAATAGCCTAAGACCACACTCTAAAAGTTTGTCTGAATGCATCTTGAAAGGAGTTTGCAATTGTTCGATGTACTCGGCGTCGAAAATGCATAAATAAATCCTGTCGGACGCGAGGCAACAGGAGAGACCAAAATATAGCATACTTCAGCAGAGGACTTCGCGGTTTGCCTGAAAACGCCCAAACACCGAAATCTCGCAAACCGTTTGGTCAATGCGTGTTTCTGAACATCCGTGCGTCGCAGAAGTTGTCCTTGTTCAACGGATATCTGCGGAAGCACGAAAAAGAAACGCCGCCTTGCGTTAAATTGAAAAACGTGGAGTAACCACGCGTATTGTAGGGAATATTGTGTACGTAACTTTTTAACATACTATGTGATGTTGATATCTTTGCGTTGGTTGGTAAAATGCAAAATACTACCGAATAGTCACTATAATATTACGAAATATGTGGGTAACCAACAGCTACTTCTAGAATGAGTTTAACGTGATAATCACAACTCCGTACGTTGCTTCAACTGAAATCCATGTCCTATTACACAAAAGTATTTTAAGATTGCTCACCAGAAGCGTTTAATGCAGAGGGCAGCGGAGAGAATGAATCAAAGTTTTATTACCAAAGGAATATCTTTGTTTTTGTTGCAGTTTTGCATTGATAGTTACCACTTGGTGGCCAGTAATCGACCACTGCTGGCTATCATTTAGTATAACGTGAAAAATTACCAGGAAAATATATATAATTACAACTGGACGCACATGTGCAGATTATATACCTGTTTGTTCCTTCCGCATGTCCAACTATCCTCCTATGTGAGATTATTTTCCTGGGTTCACTGATAAGCTGCAGTATCACACTTTCCAGCAGACTGAATAATGCGTGCACAGTAACCTACATGAACAAATTGACTAACTTTTTAACGGTATTGTCAGTATGTAATAGATAAAGTACTTGATGGGGTTTGTGAGTGATAGAATCGGAACAAATCGTTTCGAAAACGGTCTGAAAGTTGGGATGGGTAAGCACTTTATACGCGGCGAACTTCTAAGTGCACCCCTGGCCACATTAAAGAGGTACTCAGAGGGTACACAAAATTCAAAGATAGACAACTCGTTTGGCGGTGTAAGACAGCTGCCTAGACCCCTTTTAAAATGTTGAATGTTGCCAATTGAAACGGTTTTATTCGGAAGTTTGTTCCAAATAAGAGACGATTTCACCATGAAGAAGTCAACACGTATCCTTCTCCGTGCTAACATGGCTAGTAAAGTCTAACCTTTATCCCTCAGATTATATGGGTAGCCTCGGTGCAAGTGAACGGCAAACGCTCCAGTGGAGGCACTCGCGTGTACCATTACATACAAATGTGTAGAGCTTAACTAAAGTCCTCATAACTGTAGTGGTTCAATGCTATGTTTTTGAAATCGTTCTCTATAGATGGATGAGGGCTTTATCATGATAAGCTCCCCGTAAGTAATCCTTGGAGAATTTCTAGCACAACCTAATCATTTTTGCTCAGGTGGCAGTAGGTGAAGATGCATCATTAAAGTTGAGGCCGAGCGCACGTTTCGTGCAGCCAGTCTTGCTGCTCACAGGCTGAATACCTTTCTGGCACATCCTAATATCCTTTTAGTCCTTGCTATCCGAATGGACATCTGTCTAGAGATGCTGAAGGAGTTTGAATACCCTATTCCCCCGATCTCAAACGAAGGCAGTGGTATCAGTAAGTGGACCGCCCAGAGGCGGTACCATTGGGTATCTGACAACCGTGAACAATGATGTTCCGTTTGTTTGCTGCAAACTCAACCTGCCGTGTTTTGCACCACGACTCCAACGATGCAGTGTCCAGTTGTACGCTTTGAAAGGGAACGACAATGTTGCTGGGTCAGCAGAATGTGTGAGCGACCTTGATATCGTCAGCGAGCAGAAGAGGCCTGTCAAGACTAATAAAATCTCATAGGCCACTTACAAACAACAGAAAGAGTGAAGACTCTGGAATGCCTCCTTGAATCACCACACTAGTGATTGTCTTCAGTGTTGAGTAGTGCACCCCCATTTTTATGGTTTAATTGCGGTCTCAAGGTATGACAAAAGAGAGCTATACAAGGGGTCTTAACGCCAAAAGATGCCCTTCTGGCCAAAGGACGCCTCAAAAGCATAGGATTGACGGCTTTTTGCGTCCTAGATTATACTTACCACTATTCTTGCGTTGACGAACAATGGCATATGGTTTGAGGATTCCACCTGGCGACATGCGGAATAGCTTACTAAAGAGTCCGTGCTGCAAGGGGTTTATGAAGTTTCGTGAACTAAAAAACCCGACAAAGCGCACTTTCGTTATCCCATCGAACATTCTTGAGTACGCTGACATGTGGTTGATGGGATGTTAGTTATCAAAGTCGTATTTTGAACCAAATTTTTAGAGAGACTGTGACTGAATTTTTGCACCAAGGAGAGAAGTTGGTGAATAAGTGTGATAGAGTGAACAAATTGGGTGAAAGGATCGGTATATATTCACATCTCTGCTTGATAGCCACTGGTAGGATTTCATCATGTCCGACGTGATTAGTGAGTAGCTAACCACGTGCATATAATTCTGGCGTCAGTCAGAACATCGCTGAGGACTTTGTTATATTCGATGGGTATTACAAGAAGGGGTGACTTTCACGTTAAACAAAGCAGCAAAATGTGAGTCGAAGATCTCACACATTTCAGCAGGTTAATGAACAACCGTTCTAAGTTTGGCAATAATAACTCTCTTAGGACAGTTCTTCGACTGTTTTCTCTGTATCACCAGTCACATTATTTCCCACCCTGCTTGATAACGAGTGCAGGTTTTTCTTTGCTTGTATGACGCGGTTGCATTCTGTGTTCCATATTCTCAGACGTTTCGTCCATCTGCATCACCGGGAAGAAGCTCAGTGTTTTTCTCTGCTTAGACTTGAGCTTTCTAATTCCGTCAGCCTCTTTTGGAGCAAGGATAATTGCTGGTGCGTACGAAGCTCCGTTCTTGATCTATGAGATCCCGAATATCAACAAAAAAGTGAAATGTCTGTTATATTCTTCGGGTGCTACCTCCGAGTCTGGCGTCGGAAAGAACGCGTTTCAATCTAGAGATCTTGGCAGGGAGAAGACAATTTATTCAGTGAATTCCGCCGGGTAGTAGTGTATTACTCCCGGTCTGTTGTCTGTGTGGGAGTCCAACAGACACCTCCTGGAAATCGTTCTAGAGTGAATATCCCTATATACGTGATTCTCTGAGTGAGTATGGGGTCCAAAATATACATTATTCTCTGCTGGACGCTAAGACATGTAAGTTGCTTTAATCAGGTTGGAGTCGAGAAGTTATTCAACAGGTATCAAATATGCACAAGCATGTTCGTCTACGAACGGATGAACTATAAAAGACTGGTTCGTGTTCCAGGACGAAACGGATCAATTTAAAAAATATTCAGTTTCTGGTGGCAATAAGCTCTCGAGGATGCTTGTTAGTGCGGCGATAAAAAGGCAAATTAGTCACTTCCATGCTCGATCATGGGGAATGGCAGCCAAAAAGCCAAGGAGTTTCTGCCGCTAGTGCCATCAAAACATAAAATGGCCATAGCTAATAGCCTTACACATGGGTATTTCTCCCCGTGAAAAGGAGTTATCATGAGCAAGAGATGTGATTGGCATGAGTGCTTTCCTTAGGTCTTACGCTTTTGAAGTTAAGAACTATTGGTACGGATAACACAGCTATGAAGCAAAAGAATACTGAAGGAGAAAACCTGACAGGCGTAGATAGATGAGAAGGGTAGCGTTATTAAGTCTTATTTAAGCGGCCCTCCGATAAGTGCAAAAAGAACTTTCTGTTGAACCCCAGTGCATATTCGGGGAATAGTGCACTCTTTAGGGCCGTTTTCCAATTGTTGGTTACCCGATACTTAAGGGAGTTTGCCCTGAACGGTGCAATAGCTTCCAACTTACGCAACCAAACTTTGCTATTCCGGATCTATGAGGCTTTAGTTAGTTAGGAACAACGAAGATCCTGCCTGGATTCTGGTTGTCCCTTTAAAACTTCAGGAGATTTCTACGGAGTCATCTCTTACGTCCGTCGTGTGAAAGGAAAAACCAAGCATTCCTCACTTCTCCTCATACTAACTTCCCCGCTCCTCCTCGGTTGGCTCTGTTGGACAGCTTTGAACTTTACAAGTACCGCGGTGTCCTTCACCATATCCGTGCCACATGTCCGCAGGCGGTATTTTGGATATAACCCAACATGCAATTTATAAGGCGGCAGTCTTGTTGTCGGTTTCCGCTGAGCGGCAGATATCCGCAACATCACGGCGCTCCGTCTTTTGTTCACATCGCCACCGGATATTGCTTGGAGAATGTGAAACTCCTCGGTGTAAACACCCCAATGGCTTAGCTATCTCTCATCCCCCCAGCTTCTCTTCTCCCGCCCTACCAATAAACTCGGTCAGCATGGCTGTTCTTCAACGAGCAGCCAACTGCACTTTTTCACATCCAAAGGTAGTAGCTACTTATTTGATCACCTTCGAACAACACCTACGTCTTCCTGCTTACTTGTGCTTTTGGAACTCACAAACCATCATGTCCACACCGAAGATGTAGAAGGGACACCCCGGCTTGTTGGTGAGATCACCGGCAAAACTGAGAAAGTAGTGGTTTTAACACTGATCTAAGTACCCTTGCCTTACCATTTCTACTCGGAAAAGGGGGTCGTGAGTAATTCCCTCCCTCATCCCGTGTTTGTGGGGGAGAAAGAAAGTCCACAGTTTGGGGTTCAAGATAGGTGGTTTGCCAAACCAGGTACTCCTCCGAAATTCAACAGCAGGGCCTCAACTTCCTCGCCTCTGTCCAACCCCCTGATAAACTCATCCAGGAAACAAACCAGGGTGTTAAGAAAAGGTTTATGCTGTACGAGTCCATGTGGGTCTACCGAGAGGAAGCTGCTATCGGTGGAGCGCCTAACAATTTTATGCTTGATATTTCTTCTCAAAATTTTCAGAATGACTGATGTCAGAATTACTGGTATGTGGTTCTCCTCCTTTTTCATCCTGCTTCTCACTATGAATTAACGAAACCCCAATCTTCTCGTAGCTATTGGTTGAAGGTCGAAGGCTCTGAGCTGATGCTGTTCGGCCACACCGCTGTACTCACATATCGCCTGTCTAAATTACACATTACTCCGTCTGCTTCTGAATGAGCTTTCTTCACAACGACCCTGTTGTAGCGGCCGCCGTAATAAAAGCCTGATATGCCCATATATATCCCAGGCCTCCCCTAGGCATTCTTACCTTCTCTTCACTTCACTCCTACACCATGGAGGCGTCCGCTTACGTCGGCCGCCCCTTAATGAAGCTTACGTGAGAGTTAATCCCACAAGCTCGTCTTCGTTAACTGCTCACACCTTGATAATATCGCGGAGGCCACAATCGGCCTAATTCAGCTCCTTTCGGATTTGAACTCGGCTACTAGAAATCCGTCCCCCAAAAGGGTTTACGACGTCTAACAGGAGGTTGGATTTGACACCACGAAATCGTGGCCGTATGACCTCATGGCCATTCTTTCCTAAGGGCATTCCGGTCATCAGATCCGGAACGTTGTAACAGTTGCTCAATAAAACGAGATCCAAAACTGCGGTCTTTTGTCCGTTCTTTCGCTTCGTAACATTATTAAAAGGCTGGTTTGATATCCCCTCTTTCGGGAGTTCTGACAGTCTCACCAGAAGTACTGGTGACGGCGTGCTCCAATACCCTATCCCTCCCAACAGCACTGAACACGTCCATGACACTTAGTCGTTGTGGCACCTCGACTCGCCTTCTAATAACACCGAGCAGCTATTCCTCCCATTGCTGAGTAGAAGATGAGTCTCTTCAATCACACGGAAGCGGTATTTTGGATTAACGGGTTGTGTGACAACTCAGCTCCGCCTCTTGAGGCTATGCATATTGCTGCGCTATTATCGAAAGATCATCCACACATATTCTTCCACCTTGTTTTTCTGCAATATGGACCCAGTGTCCAAAAAGGCAAAAGCCATCAACGGACATACCTCATGGTACCCAGGTCTCACTAACCGCGATATCTTACTTCACTGGTTCTGAGAGTTCACTCCACTTTCTCTCCATGTTACCGATATTGATCTGTGAATCACTCAGGGTGATGTGACTGCCACCTTTTGTTTCAACCCACAAATTCAAAGGGCAGGCGGCACTCATGAGTTACATACGAGCAGTCCTCCTTTTTCTGCAGGAGATCCGCTATTTCTTAGCTTCTGACCGAGGTACTAGTAACCCCCAACCTGGGAAGCTTCTGCAGTCTAAGTAAAACCCCGCCTGTTTCAACATTCGCCAGTTTCAGGGTTATTCGCGTCATTCGCACCCACTACTGTAGTTGTTAATCTCACTGCTCCGCATCGACCGGCATGTTGTTGTACCACATTGTCTGTCGATGTTACCTCTGAATTACTCAATACCATTGAGGGCGAATCGAACCGATGAAGTTACACAAGGAAACTGGTTGAGTGAGTACTCTGAAGAACAGAGTGAAGTTATTACATGGGTGGTTCACGTGGGGGCATTTCTTCTCCGGTTCACCGCAAGGATCACCACCTTCAGTTTGAAAAGAAAATTCTGGCGGCGTTTTGAGCCAGTCACATTTCCAAGACTGAAGTGTTTGGTATGTTCTGGGTCGAGCTTTTGTCGGTTTCGGTGATCAAACGTAGTCTGCTGTTGCACACGCATCAGTCAATCTGGAGAAGTTGGGGTTGTACAGCTGCATCAATATATATCGACCGATGCGCCATAGCCGTGGTGTTTACACAAATGCACGCAGATAGACAGACTGCCAATCATTCATCGGAGCGAGTTGGGGCGTTGAAGTATTTTGTCAGTTGACGAGAGCAGAAGCCACGAACAACTGCTAGGCAGGCGCCATCGTCGGTTAAAGTGAACCCTGCCGTCATCGTATGATATGAGAACTCGAAGAAAACCTACACGAACTAACGCGCGGAACAAATCTGTTCAATCTGTGCAAACCCATACAAAGTGAGTTTGACACAAACATCACTATCATATCAAAAGTGAGACACAAAGAATTTCAAGTATTATTTGTTACAACTTGCTGAAAACTTTGCGAATCAGAGCGCGCCCGCTGTGTTCTGGCTGACGATAGTTACGCCTCACACCTTTTTGTCATAACCTTTGGAGAGCGAGCCATGCCGGCGCCATCCCGAATTGATGGGGTAGGATCCACACGAAGATGTTGTTCACGTGAATGCTTCCTTTCTGGTTTGGCCTTCTGTAGCGCTGAAGGAATGAGACCAACACTTTGCTTCAGATGACCGGCCAACGAAACCGCTCGCGAAATCTACTCTGTTCTCCCCATCCTCATTTAGTTCACGAGACTTTTAAACACAGATGTCACGATTACGGATAAAAGGGCGGCCATTCAAGCATCGTTTACCCATGACTTGCCACCGCCTGGGCAATAGCTGCAGCCAATGTCCAGAGAGTTTTCTTTAAAGAGTTTAAAGTAGTTCATCCGCACGCATGTGATAAGTGGATTTATCGCTGAACTCGTGAGCAGTGTGTTCTCCAGTTTCGCATTCGTAAAGCAAAACCCAAATTTGTTCTGTGGTTTCGACATATCAAGACAGGTAAGTTGCTGATAGTCGGGGGGAAATATTTAGGTTAAACTGGTCTCTACGTGAGGAACTCCAACGTAGAACAGCTCATAATGGTGCATCTATTATGGCGCATACAGTATATGTATATACATTTAATATACTTATATTACATGCAGTAGGGAGGTGAGCGGTGAGCTCTGTATACAGGTCCACTGACAATGGAATTGCAGTCGTCGAAGGACCGAAGCATATGTTACCAAGTGTTCAGAAATGCGATAACTAGTTGGCTCCAGAGTAATCGGAGACCGACAGTGCCTCCAATGCTGTATGCTCCGTCGGCGACATGACGAATCGCCGTTTGCATTAAGTGTAGTGAGAAAGTGAGAATGAATGGTATACGGACCTTCCGTCCTACGATGAACAATAGACCTATGGCAGTTAATTCACTGTATCACACGTTCTCTCCCACATCACAGCACTGCAAACGTGCCGGTCGTCTTCAGGTGGTGGAGTTTCTTATTGGCTTACAGGTTATCTTCGTCTATTGTATGTTCGCCGTAGAAAGTATCCATTCAGACTTGTGTTATTCAGACGTTTGTGTACTTTCACAACCACAGTATTGTAACCCGGCGTTGATGCATCTCGCGTCCGTGCATCCGGTTGTATTTCACCAAGCGCAAATTGATTTATTCCATTGTGATTAACCAAGGGGTGTAATGATGCTGGAGTATATCTCATGATTTTTGAATATTCAAAGATCACTCAGTTATGCGTCAGAGCTCCGTTAGCTCATCCCGGAGATGGAGACCACTGCTTCACTGCCTTGGGGCTTGGAGTTTGTAGTAGCCCCGCCCACCCTGCAACTTAACGACGGAACTGATGAATGCGGCAAGGCAGGTCGGGCGTGCAAAACGGAATGAATGCATAGGGTAGACTGAATGCATGACGTAACCGGGTTAATACAAGTAAGCGATGGGAGTATGGATGAAGTGGTGAACACTCAAATGGAGGCAAACAGTGCAAGTGGTTGAGCTGGAAACGGGTAACTCATTAACAAAACCAGTATTTGAAGCCATCACTGACATTGGGGTCTCCGGCATAGTGTTCATGCTACTAACGGTGACCCTCGCCACACTAGATCCGTTTTGTCAGGCCGTCATCCTCCATCCAGAGCAATGTTAGTCGTCCAGGGGAGGAAGGTGTTTCGATGGACGCCACGACTCGTGTTTTTTCAATGCACTTGGAAGATGAGTTGGTGTAAATGTGGCCTAGCTGGGCGCTGCTTGCGAGATGCGTGTCGCTCATTACTGCCCGTTGCTTTCCGAACCCCACTATAGGATAATCCCACCGCATGCATTGCTTTCTGCGTGTTAGTTTAGAAATTGGCGTCGTTGGCTGGTACACCTGGGGCTGAACGATTGTTTGCCTATAAACCGCGGAGTGGAAGCCACACGAGGACCCTACGAGCACTTCTTCGCCTGATGTATCTATCTCCAGAACTTGTTCCACTACCGCCAGTACTCACTTGTATCTCTTACCGGACAGTCTTCTTCGGTTTGCTTGTCTTGCTTTCGAGCTTGCTTTGGAAATAGCTCTCGGAAATAGCTGGGGGCATCTGGGAGAATACTGTTTGCGTGCAAAACATCGAACCGGGTAGAAGAGCATTCTTCGATAAGCACATCATTTGTGTCGAACGTCATGATCCTTATGCGTGTAACTTCATCCGACATTCGTATTGCCAACCAGACACTGTTTGTTTCTGCAACATTGACCTGATTGAGCCGACTAGTCCGAAATCTTCACAGTGGATGCTGCATTTTCGGCATGTCCTGCTTACAGCAAGGTCGAAAGCAAGACAAGCAAACCGAAGAAGACTGTCCGGTAAGAGATACAAGTGAGTACTGGCGGTAGTGGAACAAGTTCTGGAGATAGATACATCAGGCGAAGAAGTGCTCGTAGGGTCCTCGTGTGGCTTCCACTCCGCGGTTTATAGGCAAACAATCGTTCAGCCCCAGGTGTACCAGCCAACGACGCCAATTTCTAAACTAACACGCAGAAAGCAATGCATGCGGTGGGATTATCCTATAGTGGGGTTCGGAAAGCAACGGGCAGTAATGAGCGACACGCATCTCGCAAGCAGCGCCCAGCTAGGCCACATTTACACCAACTCATCTTCCAAGTGCATTGAAAAAACACGAGTCGTGGCGTCCATCGAAACACCTTCCTCCCCTGGACGACTAACATTGCTCTGGATGGAGGATGACGGCCTGACAAAACGGATCTAGTGTGGCGAGGGTCACCGTTAGTAGCATGAACACTATGCCGGAGACCCCAATGTCAGTGATGGCTTCAAATACTGGTTTTGTTAATGAGTTACCCGTTTCCAGCTCAACCACTTGCACTGTTTGCCTCCATTTGAGTGTTCACCACTTCATCCATACTCCCATCGCTTACTTGTATTAACCCGGTTACGTCATGCATTCAGTCTACCCTATGCATTCATTCCGTTTTGCACGCCCGACCTGCCTTGCCGCATTCATCAGTTCCGTCGTTAAGTTGCAGGGTGGGCGGGGCTACTACAAACTCCAAGCCCCAAGGCAGTGAAGCAGTGGTCTCCATCTCCGGGATGAGCTAACGGAGCTCTGACGCATAACTGAGTGATCTTTGAATATTCAAAAATCATGAGATATACTCCAGCATCATTACACCCCTTGGTTAATCACAATGGAATAAATCAATTTGCGCTTGGTGAAATACAACCGGATGCACGGACGCGAGATGCATCAACGCCGGGTTACAATACTGTGGTTGTGAAAGTACACAAACGTCTGAATAACACAAGTCTGAATGGATACTTTCTACGGCGAACATACAATAGACGAAGATAACCTGTAAGCCAATAAGAAACTCCACCACCTGAAGACGACCGGCACGTTTGCAGTGCTGTGATGTGGGAGAGAACGTGTGATACAGTGAATTAACTGCCATAGGTCTATTGTTCATCGTAGGACGGAAGGTCCGTATACCATTCATTCTCACTTTCTCACTACACTTAATGCAAACGGCGATTCGTCATGTCGCCGACGGAGCATACAGCATTGGAGGCACTGTCGGTCTCCGATATCTGTGGAGCCAACTTGTCAGTGGACCGGTATATACCGCTTACCCCCACCTCCTTACTTCATGCCAAATATACCTGTAACAGAGTGCTGACAGCCAGGCAGAAATGATGCACTGATGTGAAAATTCGGAATTACGACGTAACCCTTAAGCCACGGTGTTGGTGTCGTACACCAGTACGTGCAACAGTGCAAACAAACGGGTAGTGCTGGCTGCATTTCAAACGTTGTCTGGCCCCACATCCACATCGAAAGCGACATTCTCCATCAGCTTGTGAGCAGCTAGGCGGCTCACTCTGGAGTTGGCCCTCATGCGGTGAGCCTGTGCAATACAGTTCATTTATGTACATTGTGTCTACTGCCACCTCGTATTTTAGGTCTAGAACCACAAGCTTCATAACGCCAGACCACCATCATTAGCTCCCTAGCCTAAGCGTTCCGTGTGTACGACAAAAGGCGACAGCGGTGCACATGAATTAATCACATATCACTGCCACTATTGGCTTCCGGAAGTGACGTCCATCAGCAGATCAACCAAGAGACGGGTATTGTAGGAACAAAGCGGATCACTTACGTTGGGGCAAATGCTTAACACCCGAGCCTACAGAGACCGCAGCAAACAATCACCGCTTTTCACCCGCAAAAGCCTCGTCATTCCGCAAATTTAAATTTTTGCTTAGCATTACTCCAACAATCAAACAAGCTAAAACAGCAGAGAGAAGAGAGAAATCTTGAGCTACGATGATCTTACTACTGTTTGCCAGGGAAAAACACTATAGGAGGTACTAGTCAGCTCCCTGCAGTATTCCCTCGCTCAAATAAATGGTCTTCAGGCAAGCTTTTTCTCCCTCGTAAATTACCATCAAAATATGCATCACCAACTTGTTGAACGCTTGTTCAATACACCAGTAACAACTACAGAAGGAGAAGTAAATCATAAAGAAACATCCGTTGGCAGTGTGCTGTGTGCCGTTAACCAACGGTCTTACATAATACGACTACGAACAGGCCGAAATCAATCAAACAGAGATTTTCTGGTAAACATTTGAGCACCCTGCATTAGTTAATAATGGAAACCAAAGCTCACTGGGTAAGCCAATTTATTCCAAAATCAGCCGTACTTCATAACCGTACGCGAACAAACACGTCACTTCATGAATCAACCTCAACCGCCCACATTAGCTCTAGGTCAGTTCTGCATAAGTCATCCTGATTTCATTCATCGTACAATTGCACAGCACATAAAAATTCCGTGTTTCCCACTCAGCCAAACCATTCATTAAACATCCGGGCAAACCCCTGAACAACGTTTATGCCCAGACTTCTAAAGTTTGTTCGAGTAACGCTTCATCTACGCGCAACGTCTGTCGACAGGTTGCGCCTAGAATGGCTGCATTTGCAAGCTACGAGAGTCCGTAAGTTCCCAGACCATCCGCCAAAGGAGTCGGGTCCAAAATAGTAGACGGCCGTGTCAGCGGGTTTCCAAACAAAAAGGAAATCGCCAATCTCATAATTTCGAAGTAGACATCAACACATACAATATTCCGCAATATGGAAATACGTGGGTGATAGTAAATCACTGGACGTGCTGAAATGGATAGTGCGAGAGCTAGTCACAGAACTAGTAAGCCGGAATCCGTATTCAAAACCACCCGTAGAAAGGGTTTACTCGGCAACACTTGCAAAATAGGAGCAAGAAAGCGTGGTGTGTCATCTAGTGTATGAGTCATCAAAAACGAGCGTCTTAGAATTATCCATTATTGTTTCCTTCTGTTGGTGCTTCCTACATCTCGTTCAAGTGCGTGGCTTCGAGAGGTGGAAGGGGAAGTGCACACGTCATTAGGCGCACAGTCTGGTTGATGTTGTTGTAATGCGCAACCGAAACTAACGAGCGCGCACGGATTCAATTTGGGCTTTGAAGCGAGGCGTGCCGCTCTGTTGTCGGTGCCGTTCTCGTTTACTTTTATGTAAGTCGACAAGTTGCCGCCCAAGTAACAAAAATCCCCGCAGCCATATACAGTGTCTCCAGCGATGCAAATTCCGAGTGGAGGTACACAAGCAGCATCTCCATTCGGAGAAGGCTGAAGGAAGGAAAATATCTTAACTGTGTTGATGTCCAGTTCACACTTGGATGCCGCAGACGCGAAGACTGTTGCCAGCCGTTGCAGTTCCTTTTCACTGTGAGCTAGCAATACGCTGTCATCTGCTAACAGCAGCATACGCATCCTCAAGGTATGTAGCCGAGTTAGGGTGCCGAAATGTCGGATATTCAACAGGCGCCCGTCCATCCAGTACTCGACCTCTACACCATCCTCTCCAGATTTCTGGAAAGCAACTGTTACCATGGCATTCAGATATAAGCTGAATAGGGATGGGGCTAGAACACAACCCGGCTTTATGCCAGTGACGATGTCGAACTCATCAGACGTCGATCCACACGATTGCACCTTCGCCTACTTGCCCACACGCAACAATCTTACCATGTTGACGAACGTACCTGGAAACCCAAAATTACCAAACACCGTCCACAGTGCCTAGCGCCTCACGGAATCGAACGCCTTGGTGAAGTCCACGAACAGGACACACAGGCTCTGATTCCGTTCCCGGCATTTCTCCCGAAGCAGTCGTGCAGCGAACACCAGGCCGATCCTATTCCGATTCGCCCGGAATCCACACTGCTCCTCAGGAACATTCTCCTCCACAACGGTCGCATTCAGACGGTTCAGTAGGATTTTGGCAAGTACCTTGCCTGCACAGCTCAACAGACTGATACCTCGGTAGCTGTCAGTGCACTGCACGCTACCCTTGCCTTTGAAAAAGAGGGAATAAGGGCGTCCCTGAAGTCTTGTGGCATTGCCTCGTGCTCCCAAATGGAGTAAACCAGCTGGAGCGGAGCGCGTTCCATCGTCGGCCTGACACTCTTCAGGAACTCACCTGGCAGCCCATTCTCGCCTGCAGCCTTCCCGTTGCGCAATTGACCAATAGCCCTCTGCAACTTCAACGAATCTGGGGCGAGAGCAAGCGAAGATTTGACGTCTTGTTTCGGCAGGCTGTTCACAGCCGACCAATCAATTGTAGTGGGGCGATTTAACAGGCTGCCGAAGTGTTTGCGCCATATTCTGATGATATCCTCTGGCTGACTGCAAGAATAGCCGGTGTCCATGTCTACCAGTGCTTTAGTAGACTGGATGGATAAACCGAAGATTGCTTTGAGCGAATCGTAGAACTCCTTGTGTTGCCGACGATCTGCAAAACACTGCATGCGTTCTCCCTGTTTCCTCCACAAGTTGTCCTTAATTCCGCGAACACCCTCGGCCAGTTGACGGTGGATACTCCGGAATCTAGCCTTCTTTGCTCCATTGACCTGGTCCAGTGTGGATGTGACGAACACGGCATTCTTCTCTCGTAACAGCTTGCAGATAGCCACGTTGTTTTCATCAAATCAGTCCGCGCGTTTCTTGCGCTCCACACCGATCCTTCCGGTGGCTGCTGCCGTAATCCGGTTCTTCGGATTTTGCCACACACCCATGGGAGTAGTGGAAACAGAAGCGTTTTGCAGACGACCAACGACTGCACGTTGGAGGGCAGTCTTCCTCTCCCAGTTCTCCAGCCGTCTGATATCCAACTTCTGCCGTTGCCCAAGAGATCTATAATAAACAGGCTTGCGTACGTGAATAAACTGTTTGGTCCTAACCAGCCTATGATCCGTGCTACATTCAGCGCCGCGCATCACCTGCATGTCACGCTGCCGCACAACCACGTTTTCGAGCAGGTGGTGGTGACCGATTCGTGGATGAGTCCACGTGGTGATTTCGCTCGCATCCAGCTGGAACCGAGCGTTCGTGATAGTCAGTTCGTGGGTGGCACATTGGTGCAGCAGACGATCACCGTTTTCGTTGACCAAAAGAATGCCGTAGGGTCCGAGGACTCCCGGCCAAGCTAACGAGTGGCCCCAACCCGAGCGTCCAAGTTGCCCAGAACAAACAGTCGGTCACTCACCAGCGCCGACCGGATTGTGGTGGACAGCTGATCATAGAACTGGTCCTTTTATCCTCAGGGTTACACATCGTTGGACCATGAACTGCAATAAAGGTAGCACATTTACCTCGACCGAGTCGCTGGCGCATCGATAGCATTCGAGGTCTGATGCCAGGCGGTTCGCTCATTATCAAAGCATTGATGTGATCAGTGACTGCGAAACGGATACCATGCTTCTGAGCACCGTCTACCGAGTAACCTATCCAGTAGAAGGTGTGTCTAGCACCTGCTTCCCGCAACTTACCTTGGTCTGCAAGCCTTGTCTCACTCAAGGCTGCTACGTCGATTCCATACCGCCGCAGTTCCATCGCGATCAGGGCGGTGCGTCGTTCCGGCCGTTCTGTGGCGCTGCATCGATCCAGCAGGGTGCGCACGTTCCACGTCCCAACCGTAAGCGT
>QNGE01001112.1:106217-119425 GCA_008508345.1 Paragonimus westermani | reverse complement strand
ACGTGCTGAAATGGATAGTGCGAGAGCTAGTCACAGAACTAGTAAGCCGGAATCCGTATTCAAAACCACCCGTAGAAAGGGTTTACTCGGCAACACTTGCAAAATAGGAGCAAGAAAGCGTGGTGTGTCATCTAGTGTATGAGTCATCAAAAACGAGCGTCTTAGAATTATCCATTATTGTTTCCTTCTGTTGGTGCTTCCTACATCTCGTTCAAGTGCGTGGCTTCGAGAGGTGGAAGGGGAAGTGCACACGTCATTAGGCGCACAGTCTGGTTGATGTTGTTGTAATGCGCAACCGAAACTAACGAGCGCGCACGGATTCAATTTGGGCTTTGAAGCGAGGCGTGCCGCTCTGTTGTTGGGCCGTTCTCGTTTACGTGTAGGCACATCGTCTTTATGGTTCACGTGGCATTCGGCTCACGCTGGGTCGTATTGTTTCCGTTTTCAGGACTGTTTTGCTAATCCTACTTCGGAATTGCACTGTTCTCCGTTGCTTGCGCGTTGCGCCAACTTCGGTTCAAACTTGACACGGGCTGTCAAAGAGGAGGCGCCTGCCCCAGCCGAAATTTGTCCGCAGTTAGTGAATGTTGTCGTTGGTATACCGTTAATATGTGATTTTGAAATATCCTATGAGTGATTGTAAACGGAATATTTAGGGAGGTATGAAATATGCCTATTATGATTTGGGAAAGTATTTTGTTACAATGTGTAAAAATTTTTTATGAACGACGTCGAGGAATTGCGCTAATTTATTAGCAAAATAGGTTGACGAAGTAGCTGAAGTTTTGGGATCTGGTTGATAGGAGTTAGCAACGAATGGTTAATAAACATGCATCCTGTAAATGTACATCATTTTTCTCGAACTTGTGCGTTCGAAATTCCCTTAAATAGATGCCGACGGTTAGTGAGTTAGTGTTTATGTTCATCCCCACGTGTAACTGAAATCCACTGAAATTTGGAGGCGCCGTGGGTAAGTAGATAAGTCTGCAGGTGATGACTCTCAAAAGTAATGCGGCGTAAGTCGGTGTGATCCGCTTAGCGTTATTACTGCTCACCGAAATCGGGTGTAAGGTGCTTTTGCATTATCATAACAACGAAATCAGCAAGTTTCTGCAGCTACATGACTACTGAGGATATGCAGTTTCGTGTGTTTTCTGGGAAGCAGAGAGGTTTAACGACAGGTGAATCATTGTACCGCATGAAGCATTTCGGAGTGACCCGCTCGACGGTCAGCCTACGCGCATCCCACAGTCATAACGTTACGACGTGAAAATGATACTGAATTGTTGGAATACGTTAATTATATATGCATGTTTTTATAATCTGGAATATTCCGTCCGAATTCCCGAAGCCTCCTTACTTTCTGTTCCGCTCCAGTAGAATTCCTCCTTTTGTCGTGTATGCCGGCCCAAAGTTGAACGGTATGTAACGTGGTAAGAGGGGTATCACTTATTGTTGCCAGTGACGTCCGTGTAGTCATTTGCCAACACATTCACACGGACCCGCTTGCGCGGGGAAAACAACGCGGAACCCATCTTCAGAGGTATCATCAATGATTAGTGGAGCTGCACACGGTCTCTGTTTGCGTTCCAACGTCAAAGGTGGCACAGTGTTTGCAAGTGAACCAGCATAGTCGATGAAATCATGACGTACCTGGCGAGGGGGTTTGCAGCTGCCCTGTGCAGAAGGGGTAGTGCGATACATTTGGGCCACCATCTTATCCATTACAAAATTCTGACACATGTGTGTGCCCCCATCACCTCCGGGAATGTTTCGAACAAATGACGCAGGGATGCATATTCCTCACTTCGTACATAGGCGTACACCACGGATCCTCCATGACCCATGCCATCTGTAACCAGGATCCGATATAGCATCAGGCTACAGCGGTGAATGCGGAGTGATGGAGGACCTAACTGTGGCGGTTGGTCCGATGAATGCCATTGCCGTTTACCACATCAGGGAACCGTCTGATTAACCGCACTTGCTCTCTGCGTACGAAACATAGGTGTGTGTACCTATTGTTGTCGTCTCTGACGACAAGCAGCACGCCATTTTTTTCCATGATGCAGAACTTGTGGCAGATTTTCTGCTACATCAATGCACACTCACCCACTTACGTATCACTGGCGGTTTCAACCGATGACGGAGGTTGCAAATATCCGTGGTAGCTGTTTACTTGCCATAACCATCCGAAGCATACTGCTTTAACTCAGCAATTGGCATGTTGTACTCCAAAGGATGTTTTGAGCTGTCCACTTCACTGTCTGTGAGCCGACGAATTCTTGAAGGTGCATCGTACAGCAAGGCAGTTATGTCGTGGCTGTGCTTCATTGTGAAAGAGCTAACAACCCACCCGGTTTTTCCCATACCCACGTTAAAACGTGATTGGCGGCATGTATCGCGGAAACTGTGCAATGGGGAGTACGTGAACTCAACTCATTAAATACGTCGTAACCCACGGCTTTCGATCTAACGTCGCTTATATTTTATAAAGCGGGACACCATCAACCACGTAAACTCAACAGTAATCACACTCACATGTTCACATTTCAAGCGTCCACTGCCCGATTTCTTGCTTAAATCTAGCACTTACAGAACATTATGATCTTTCATGTACCGATATAAGCAACTATTGAACTCGCTGGAGCTAACAAGTTCGAGACTCTCAAAGACATCTTGATAGCCCTGTAAATAATCCATAACCTAAAATATATTATAGTACAACATCAGAAAAATATTATTCACACGTGAAAAAAATCTTCATAAGTTACCACATTTATACCGCTACAAATCTTACCATCGCAAATTTCGATCCCGGCGCCAAGTGAGGGACAACCGATTTACGGTCGACTAAACAAGAATTCTTAACTCTTCTGATGCCCTCCATCACGGAAATCGATGATTTTCAAATTCCTGAGCGATACCGCGGAAATATCGCCAGGTATACATAGATTTCTCATTTTATCGGCGTCTAACTGTAGGTTTAATTTCCTACGGGTAATTTCAATCCTTTCACAACACCTATAATCGTGTAGCGGTAAATCCAAAGCAGTACGACATTCGCCACTTTGTTTCAGTTGTCTCATCGTCTCTCTCTTCCTATTCCATACAGAACATACTTTCAACGTCGTGCAAACACTGGAAGACTCCCGCGAAGGAGACTGAGCAGTATGTGTACTTTCACTCTCTGATCTGTATGTTAAGTGTCACGTGTTTCACAAACGTTCTTATCCGAATCACGCCTCTCGTCTTCTCGCCTGCCTGTTACATTTGTGTAACACGCAACCGAAACCAGCGAGCGCGCACGAATCGAATTTGAGTTGTGTGACGGGACATGCTGCTGCGTTGCCGGTGCCGTCTTAGCTTTCGTTTGTGTAAGTCGTGTGCATGGCTTACTTGGCCTTCGGCTCATGTTTGTTCGTATTGTTTCTCTTTTCAGAACTGTTGTTCGAACCCCTACTTCGGGAGAGCGTTGTCACCTGGTGCCTCCACGTTGCCCGAAGGCTAGTCCGCGAATTCACGGGCATCCAGAGTAGGGTCGGCTGGCCTGCATGTTACATTGGCTAATTTCGTTCTCGACGCCAACTGAACAACAACCCGAACTGTGGTCGACTAAAACAAACATTTCCAATCCTCCTGATGCCCTCCGTCATGGAAATAGATGATTCCCAAATTCCTGGACAATGTTCTAGAAATAACCTCAATTATTCCAAGGAGTCTTCATTTTATCGCAGTATAACGGCAGATTTCATTTGCTACAGATAATTTACATCGCGGCCACATTTAAAGTGGATGGCAGTAAAATTTTCGGCCAATCACGTTCATGTGTACCGCCGGTGGCCACCAGTTTGCAAAGGATACTCCGGATAGGTAGTGTGTTCAGGTGCTGCGCGCCCCGTAAATTTGCGTGATATGCTGGACTGTTTATGAAGATAAATGACAGTCCGGCCATCCGAGAACACGAAAACAAATAAGCTCAACGTTGATCTGTACCTCAAGATACGAATACCAGGCTATCGATCAGGCTGTTGTTGATTAGAAACGGCTTGATCGTGTACCTGGTATTTCGAAGTATCAGAAATTTGGCAACGGAATCGTGTTCTCCGTGTACACTTACGAATCCTAACACAGGCTAAAAATAAACGAATGCAGAGCATATATGCTCAGACTATAGTCTGTCCAAAGTCGGCCCTGCGCCGGATAATTAAGCCCCGCCTATTCACAATGGGTGTTGTTCACTCTGTAGTGGACCTAAACGCTGTCAAATTACTCGAGCATGAGCGCGGAGCCAAAATGTGGTAAAAACCAAAGTGAAATGACTCACAGTAGTTCGTGAAGGTGTGTTAGTTTAGAAATCCACTACACGGAATGGAATATTCGACGAAAAAGAACCGCGATGTTACTCCTGAGATATTTCCGCCGAAAACAGATGGCTGGTTCCGTTAGTTTTTAACCTTCTCGAAACCTGTACGCGAGCGACACAGAACGCAGAGAAGACGCACAGCTCACGACCTCGGAAGTAGATTTTGAATTATTGATTATCGAATCAATCGATTAACTCGATTTAAACATGGACTGTACAAGTTAGTTAGATAAAGGCGAGAAGAGTGAACAAGAAAAATTATAAGGTACAAAATGCTGTGCAGAACGCTACAACTCATGTTCAGAGCTCTGTAGGCTCTCGCACTCTGCACAGTCGGGAAACCTGACACAATTGATCTCGAAGTGGTCTGTCCAGTCCAGGAACTAACAATTTCTCATCTAAAGGTGGCCTTTGCTCCGGAAAAAAGCGTACAGGCACATTTTTCTAACTGGTGGTGTGTTCACTAATGCCGTTTCCCCAAAGAACATGGTGCCGAGTTATGACAACCTGGCGACTCAAAGAGGGCTAAAATTACAAGTGTAACAACACAGCCCTAAATAAAGATCCCGTTCTGCTTCAGCTTGATGGATCGCTGTGGATAAATGCTACGTCTCATTCATCTTGTCATCATTGGCGTAATTCACCGCGCCCCATTCGTAACCTCATGATGGGGCGAACTAATTCTTAGCCCCATTAGGTGAGCCACCGCAGCCCAAGGATGTAATGCCATCACTCTAATTAACTTCAACCTCCCGGGAGTGCTGTTGTTGATTTCTACAGTCTCGTGTCGGAATCGGGACCTACAAAACACATCAACTAATCCATAAGGTGGAAAGGAGGTCGTAGATCATCCTGACTGAAAATGGTGTTATCCATCAAACACACATAGCGGGTGTCGTCAGAGTTGCGCCATTGTGTGCGAGTGATCACATCACGGTCATCTTCCGCCTAATCTGTCATCACTCACCCTCCACTGCTGACTGGAAACTACTTTAGACGAGCCAGCGTTCGACCGATGCGGGAATACATCTCAAGCCACCCGGGGACGGTTGCACAATAGATGGACATCTTAACCGTATTGCCTTATGATTGAAAAAAGTCGATTGTTCACAATGAGTATGTCGGCAGACTTCCTGTGTTTGGCCATCGTTGTCTCTTCCAATTAGTCCACATCAAAAGGATTGATCGCGTGGACACTATGACTGCTTACCCGCGCGTATTCTGGATGCGCGGTCAACTGCTCAGCTTATCACGCTGCACAACCTACAATTATTGTGTCACGTACTCCGCGTGCCATCTATTTATTTATCTGGCCGGGCATTATATACGGAGACCACCAACAGTTGATCAAAGCCGTGTGTTGGTCAAGCAACGGCCTGGTAAAAAACATGAAGACCCTGACTGTTCCATTGATCACAGCGGGTGAATGTCGGTTTTCTGGCTGGGGTCCTCATAGTCACTTAAATCGGTGGTTAGAAACGCTATCCAAGATGACAGTATGCCGCGATCAACGGCGCACATGCATGTATACGATTTCCAGCTCGTCCGCCTAATCTAGTTTTATTATTTTTCCAATCCTCTCATGAACATTTTCTAAAATGTTCCACTTAACCGTTCAGGTGACCAGTGGACTGATCCACAGTGTCTTTCTGGGCGGGCTCACGGCTGTTATGAAGATGATATTGCTGATGAGACCATACAGTGTCACGTGTGATCCGCCATAATTATCCCTACCCCACTTTGCGCCTCCCACCCTGTTTGCAAGTGGGGCACCCAACCAAACTCCGAAGTAAATAGAACCGGGCCTTGCGGGACGCGTTCCTTTTTAAAGGACAATATCTCACCTGGCGTACAAATGCTGTAATCCGTACACAACAGCCATGTGTACTGGCCGTAGGGTTCACCACTTTTCACTGAAAATCCGTAGCCGAATGTCCTAAGGGATTTTTTGGGCACATGGCTTACCTGATTTGTTCGAAAATTGCCGTACCATCTCACGGGAAGTTCAGCAATGTCTGCTCACCTCCTCATAATACTGGGACATACGACGTCGGCGGTGCTACCACCACCACCAAAGCACTTTTTACAGCGGACCTCCGCCCTAGCACTGCCGTTATGTTGGCGGTAAAGAAAGTCAGTAGCATGCCAACAATACTCAACAGAGCTCATAAGAGGTTCTCGATCATAACCTTCCCACGCATCTATAGCTCACTGATAAGGTCACTACCAAAAGTCAACATTCAGACATTTGCTACCTATTTGGGAAAGCTGTAACTGCTCTAGATGCTATCCAGAGAAGGGCCACTAAGACAGTTGGTGGTCTGTTCTCCTTGTTGTGTGAGAATCGAAACGAGCAGGGAAATTAACGTCACAGCAAACTGTTAAACGTGGTGGAGAGAACTTGGTGTCTGTGAGTGATAATAAGGTGCTGAGTGGTGTACTCGCTGCGGTTGCAGGAGCTAGTTCAGGAGTAACGAGGAGATTTGTTGTAAATTGACATGTTGAGTTGTCCGGTGATTGTATGAATTCGTTATCCAAATTGGCCAGTTTAAAAAGGTCAGTACTGGTGGCATCACATTTTCCAGTCCGATCAGTAGTGAGGTACTTACCCTGGGGTGGTGTCACTCTGGATGGTCCAGAATGAGGAGGTCGCAGTGATCATCCTACTAAATTATAGCGGATACACGTGTACTGATCAGCTGATCATTACAAACGGCGGAATAACCGAGGTGATCTATCCTCTGGTCGGATATGTGAGGTCTTAGCTATGTCACCGCTGCACTTGTAATTTCAGGCCTCTTTGAGTCGCCAGGTTGTCACAATTCGGGCACCTTGTTCTTTAGGGAAACGGCATTAGTGAACACACACCACCAATTAGACAAATGTGCCTGTACGCATTTTTCCGGAGCAGTGGCTACCTTTATATGAGAAGCTGTTAGTTTCTGGGCTGGACAGGCCATTTTAAGATCAGTTATCAGGTTTTCCGACTGTGTAGAAGGCAAGCGCGTGCAGGCTCTCAACAGCATTCTGCTGATTTCCGGAATCTTTGTTAACCATACTTGTTGCCCTAAGATGTATACTAGTAACGTGCATTCAAAGACCAGACCTGAGTCTATCTGCGTGAAGTCTGCTAGTTGCATCAATATTCCTTGTACTAACTTGAGCTTGACTTCATTCTGCTTACAACGATGAATCGTTTGTTGACTAAGGTTATCGAAGAACCACGAGGGAACATAGCCAAACCTATCGACTCCAATATTACAAGTTCAAGGTAATTAAAAGTGGATTATCCCGGTTACCAGCGAAGGTGCTGTGTGCATCTTGAACACACATGGACTTCATTCTCACAACGACCAAACTTCCGTTAACTGATGTTTATTGTATGATCACAAGAAACCAATTGGAAGCTCACAAAACATTGTGGGTAATAATTCATGTCCTATGGTGCATTGGAAGTGAAATGTCTAAGTTGGTAGAAATGAGCCAATCGCAATGACACAGTCGTGTGTATACACTCGACTGCCACATGGGTGTGGTTGCTTGTGGACTGGGTGCTGTAGCTGAAGGTTTGCTTAATCCTTTCGTCTGTTCCAAGTGAAGGTAGGCATTCAGTAATGCCCACTGGTTAAGTGACTGCAGTCAGTGGCCACCCTCGTTTCGTGTTTGCCCTTGTTGAAATTCGAAACTCATCCCCTTCAAAAAGCTGAACAGGTACTCGGACATAAAGTTTGCACATCGTATCTCTCAACTCTCAATCCTAAAGGGTGTAATGAAGAAGATGAGGACCGGACTGACTGCATTTTACACAGTTACCTGCCGCACTGGAAGCAGATGGAAAGGGTCAACGGTAGTAACCTAGGGGTCCAATGTAATCGCCATCGCAGAAACGTGATTAAAGAGGAAATACAGGTAGGAACACTGCCCACCTAGATTTTTTCATTTATGGAGCAGATTGAAATGACGGACTGGTGGCATTGCATTACACCTTGTATCTCGACACTACACACAGACCGAAGAAACTTAACTTTCTACACCCAGATGTGCGAATAGTATCCTGTGCAGTCACCTCTCAGATGAGGAAGATTCTCAATTCACGCTTCCGTAGAAGCCTAACAACATTGAAACTGGGAGATAAGCAACTTCTGCCAGCGGCCAGGCAGCAGACCGTGGATGTGTGAAAAGTCTGTTTGTTAGGAGCCCTCAGTGTACCTAAGACTAGTTGGTTTTGAAATAGTGGTGGTGTTGTTCGTGGCCCGGGTTGAGGATCAAGGTATTGGGATGTTCACCGGGCTTGACATTCTGGTTGCAAACGTTTCATCATCCACTCAAATACTTACACACCGATGATGTTATCTCGCTTGGTGGTGAAACGCATGCCGCGTAAATATCATGCTAGGTGAACGTTCCAATACCCAGATTAGCTGGGATATTGAATAAGCTCCCAAAGGATTATTTGGGAAAACGCTACCAGAGGTTTCGCGTTCGAAGTCCTTACTTCAGCGTGTTAAGGACAGACCGGGTGGAGGATGAGTCAGTTTGCGTCAACCTTAGATTTGTTGATTATCTACAGCCCTAATGGTCTCCACAGCCTGGTCGTTGAATCACCTTTGGGGAAGAGTGATCACATGCCTACGAAGTTCATATTCAAAGTTCCGCGTGTTAAATCGCTTGATAAGTACCGTAGAGTGTTTAGAGAAATGGACTTTCCGAATTTTGTCCAAAAAAACTGACCAGACGAAATGGATAGAGGACGAATCATCGGAAATCTTACGAGACCGCCAGGGCAGGATAAAGACTAATTAATCACCGATAACTGACTCCATGGCTTTTGAAAAGTGTGTAGAAACTAAATTAGAAAACGTGAAAACCTTTTTGTTTGATAAGGCGCATGTCAAGGGTACTGATCGACTGAGTTGAGTCGCTGTCATAACGAGACTACCTTAAAGCGGTGTGACGGCTTGCGTTTCTCGATGACCTATTGGGCTAAACTGGACGATGTAGCGACCACACCGACAGTCACTCATACCAGGCAGGCCAGTAAATAGAGGTCTGGCAAACCACAGTCTCCTCGTCCTCCCGGTTAGAGGTTGGAAGAAGGTTGGCATCTTTTTCCGGGAAAAGTGCCAGTTCTAGTACGCTGTCACCCACCCACTGCCTTATGACACAGGCTGTTGAGCCAAAGGCTTTCGTTGAGAACCCTAATCCTTATATTGTCTAGGTCTAGTCGTCCTAACAGTATCTAAGCCCACCTACAACTATGAATCCTCACAACATCAATAATTCCATACTGCATCGGCCGTCTCGCAGTGTAAGACGGATCGCCCTATCTGCTGCATACAGCAGGGTGGATAGGCAAAAACATGCTGCTGCTAATCTTTCTATCACTGTCCTATCAGATTTAGCCTTTAGGCCCTCCGACCCTCATTTTTGATGATTACTCTGCAGGTCCCACAACACGTACAGCTAATCATGGTAACATTGTGCCAGTAAGTCCCATCTCTTACCATTCAGCCTCACACCTCCCTCGTCCCTTGCTTACACTTAAGATGCGAATTAGTGTGTATGCTTTCAAAGTTCGCACTCCAAAACACATAGGTCGACAGGTGGCCTTCGCACAAACGTTAGACTCGGTGCATGTTAATGTCTGCTAGATTTCGGAGACTGGAATCCAGGACAATAGTCAACGCATGAAACTAACAGCACCCACACTGTCTACTCGATACTGGTTGTACAATTCGGGTGACTCCACGTTCGCCGTCACCGGTCAGGCTGGAGTAGGTATACTCCTCAGCACGACGGCCGCAGCCGTGGCATTAGGTTCCTGTTAGCAGTAGACTTCGTGCCGTCCGCTTGGCAGGTTCAATCAAGACCGGCTCTAGATGCGAAACTCTCAGAAATCTTTTCACTGCATCCGCCTACGTCCCTACTGACTGCAGTGATACTGGCGTCAAGGCCGCCTTTTATTCGGATCTGACCGCTCTCATTCGGTCAACACATGCTTCCGATATAGTCGTTCTGGCCGGAGGTATGAACGCTCAGTTCGATCGTCTTGGTGAGGCCGAGACTCTTTTCGGTGGCAGGTTTAGGATGGCATCACATCGCTCGGATAATGGCAGACAACTGTTACAGGGGTGTGCTGAATATAAGCTATTTTTAGTCAACACTAGATTTAGACATCGTTCACGTCACTGGTATTCTTGGTGCCCACCTTCTCCGAATCAAGTCTACTGTTAGATAGATCACACAGCTGTTGGTTATAGGTGGCGAGGCTTCACTCAGGAGTGCCGTCTATATTGGAGCACATACTTGGATTCGGACCGTGCACTGGTAGGTTACCATTTCGTTATCACTTTCGCTGAGCAAATTGGCCAGACCATTGGCAAATTATGAGTATCAAACCAGCTCAGAAAGCTGCCTTCGAAGTTCCGTCTCCTAAGATCCTAATAGCTGCCGGACTCAGATTTCACGGGCCATTCGAAAAGCAGATAATGTAGCATGTGGCGCGGGAATACATGGAATGAACAAACACTGGATCTCGGAGAAATCCCTAGAGTTGCCAGAAACAAGATGGAACATTCCTCCTGGCAGTTGATATAACAAGACTAAGAGAGATCTGTAGGGAGCTGAAACGTAGCCGAAAGGCTGGTCGTTAGGATTGGTTAATGGGGAAAGTTAAGGAAATAGAAACAGCTTCTGCTTCACAGAACACCAGCAAACTCTCTAAGCTTATCCGTGTTACTGTTCCCAGACGACTGTGTGCCAATGAAGCTATCGGCGAGACAGATGGCACATTCATCCACAGTATGTCCAGTAGGTTAGAGTGGTGGACAGCACACTGAGGGTCAGTTTAGCTGGTCTCCTGCCTCTACTGTGCTACCGCCGCAAACTTATAGTGTAACGTCCTGGTCGGTAGATTTGAAACCACCTGCTAAGACTGAGGCCAGCAATTGCATTTCGGCTCTCAAATGTAATAGGGCTGCTGGTCTAGGTGGTCTCGTGCCGGCACTTTTCAAGGATGGTGAGGAGACGTTAGTGGGGGCACTGACTCAGTTGTTTCAACTTGTGTGGGTGACGGAGACCATCCCTCCGTGCTGGGGTCACTCGGCACTAGTTCCCATATTCAAGAAAGAAGTTCGGGGCTTTTGTGTAAACCACAGGGGGATTAGTTTGATTCCAGTTATTACCAGGGTTCTGACATCCGTTATACTTCGTCAAATCAATGCACCCCGGGACGCTAACGTTAGGGGTGAATGTGCAAGGTTGCGCCCTCAGCGGGGATGTATAAATCGCATTTGTACTCTGTCAAATTCCTGAGCAGTGTCATTTGTGATGCCGATCAACAATTGCCCTATTTCTCGACTACAAAGGTACGTTCGATTCGGTGGATCTATCTACACTTCCAAAGTCACCTAAACGCAAAGGTGTACCGATCAAGTGTGTGAACATACTGTCGGCGTTTTATTCCTATACTTCAGCTCAGGTTAGGGTTTACGGTGAACGGTATGACAGCTTCAGCACCGGAAGTGGCGTACGTCAAGGCTGATCACTTTCACCATTTCCGTTTAATTTCGTCACAGGCGAAATAATGGAGGAATCCCTTCGGTACTCACAAGATGCCGGCGTGGACCTCCTACCCGGTGGAAGACTGACTGATCTGTTTTATGCTTACGGCAGTGTGCTGCCGTTTGACGTTTGCCAAGCAGCGCAAACAACGCTAGAGGCTATTTTGCTTTCTGCTGAATGTTTCGGAATACGCTTTGCAGCCTCAAAATGCAAAGTGATCCTGCAAGATTGCTGTAACTATGCAGATTTAATGTTAGATAACGAGGTGGTAGAGGTTGTTGATCGGTTTGTGTACCTTGCCACAGCGTGGTAAACGACCAGCCTGGCATTCTTTGGGCACGAACTAACCGNCTAACCATCTACGTCTGTGCAAGTGTAAGGAGTGAACAAAAGAACTCGTTTGACAATCAGTGCTTAATACCCGCCTCCCAACCTCTTCGTTCCCTGCTCGCTAGTGTCACTGGATACGAGCGATTGAATGCAGACATCGTTGGTCAGATGCCTGAAGACGGTTCACGTCTTCTACTTTGAGCGGCCAAGTTTCGCTACCGTAAAGTAACACGGCCGTCACGGTTGCCCTGTACACGCGACCTGTAAGCTTCAGACCGATATCTCTTTTCGTTGTTAGAGGTATCCTAGACTAGTGCATATCGCCCTAGCCTTCGAGATACGCGCTTCTGTTCCATCCCCTACCCCTCCGGCGCCGCTGATGCAGCTTCTTAGGTACAGAAACCGACCAACAGCCTCTATGATTTCATCATCCAACATTAAATCTACGTACCCATAGCACCCGCTAGTTTTTTGTTTATTCTGCAGTTGCGGTTCGATAACCTAAACGGAGGAACCAAAATGCGTAAGGAAATGTGCAGCTGACTGCAGCAGTGTAATTTCAGCAGGCCATTTTATTGGGCGTTGTATGTTAACTGTAAATGACTCTGAGTGGACGTTTGTGGCCAAAATACGTTCACACATCCTGTTTACTTAAAAGTTGCTTCGTTCTCTTGATGCGATTGCCCACACGGTTGGCGGCATCCGATTCGGATTAGCCTGTCACAGTGACCGAAGCCAAAGGACGCCTGCGCTTAACCATCACTGCGATTGGCTTGCGCTGCACCAGTTGCAGTTCCACCCACACACCACATATCCAGTGTAAACCCGAAGGAATAAGACCGGGAGGTGTGTCAGTGTGGCTTTTGTGTCCAGCCGGCCAATGCTGGTTAGCCACTTGATTGGCTAATAAGGAAAGGAAACTCTTATCTCTCGGAAACTAAACAGAGAG
>QNGE01001112.1:90241-104958 GCA_008508345.1 Paragonimus westermani | reverse complement strand
AGCCCTCAGGATCCAAACAGCACGCAAGCCTGACCACCACGCCAAGGTAGCAGAAAGGGTCAAGGATTGTTCACACACACGCACTACGACAAACAGTGGTTGTTTTTAGGTTTAGGTAGGCGTTGTTGGAAATTTGATCAACGTGTGGAGCGTATCAAATAACATTTGGTTGGTGCCATGTACTTCTAAAAGTGCATCTGTTACATCGGTGAACTCGAGCAGCGCATTCAGAAAGAATTTCATGCAATATCTCTCGAGCGCAGTCCGTTCCGTTTCATCAAGTACTATGGGTTATATGTTCGTGTATCAAGTTTGTTAGGCACTTTGAAGCATCATTCCGCAACGAACGACCATAAATACATCACTTCATGTCAAAGCAGCATGACGTCGACGAACAAGTCACGTTAGGTGCGGTGCCATCGGTCGACCGGCAGTCGTTTATATGTTGACCTTTGGTGAACCCAGAGAAAACCTTTGAAATACATCGCCCAGCAATAATCTGAGGGGTTTAGTAGTTCGTGGTGGCGGTGGCTATCGGCAACTGAAATCCACCTCGTGTATGCAGGCAAATGTGTTCATTCGCGTCAGATTGTTTTAGTAACTGATTTGCATTCCGGTGTGCCGTTCGTCATTTTCCATCACAATTTCCGTTAAACCTCCCATGTAAACCCACAAAGTACAGCAGTCACCTGATGAGATGCAGCGAAGTATGTTCGAGAAATGCAGCTTACCAAAATCTCTTCCGGACTTCCATGTTCAGAGTTTCTACGGGAAATGACTGTTTTACGTTTTGTCCACAGCACGTCATGATACCTACTCGTCGAAAAGTTTTTTGACTAAAATATTCAACGAAAAATGCGCACCCCCACATTTTGCATTCAAGAAACTAATCGGTTAATATCTCAGCAGAAAAGTTTATTTGTCTTCCCTCCATTCACTCGTGCTAAGTTGTAACAAGTTTCTAAAGATGATTCATCCGCCCGTTGCAGTATGACCTGTTTATACGTAACAGTGGTTCTGTTTAGACGGTGCTAGGGCTTAGTGAGCAGTTTACTGTGACGATAACGAGGACTATTCTTTGGCTGTGAAACTGCCACTAGGAAGTTAAAAATTAACCCGACAAATGTAGTTTGGCTAGAATGACTGGGAATCATGCGGATGCATACACACACTGACTACAGCGCGGCGCCTTGACGGCTAGCATTTTAAATCAGGAATTTGGGGCGCCATTTCATCCCCAACTTGGTGGACCATATCCACCTACTTCGCCTTGTTCATTACCATCTCCAGTCGTTGGTGGTGTCAATATATCTCGGTTGGCTTACGAACTACGTGGATCCCTTAACATGGACTGCCACATTTGGTCTAGCTATCGCACATCCGTGGTTTTCCCGAAGTACTCGTTGATGAACGGCTACTCTGCTCACACACTCTCCATCTGATTGGGAGTCACTTACCGAGACAGGGATTGACAAACAGCGTGAACGGCGTGAACAGGTCGTGTTTCCGACCCATAAAGAAAGGTGGATTAGTGGAGCTGATATACTATTTCCTTACTGCATCTCATTTTGTTTTCAGTGCAGAGAATTGGAAATAACTCAACGACCAGAATATCGTCAGCGACTTTGAAACCCCTTAGTACGGTTTCGGTTTTCTTCAGTCCTCGTGCTTTGGTTTTGATAGGTTTTATTGTCAGTTTTTATGTCAGTTGCAAAACAATATCGCGGAGTAGTCGATACGAACAGCCCCTTACGTTTGTGTTTCTGTGAATGGTGATTTTTTTATTTATCCTTTTCACATTTCATTATGCCCCTACTTTAGACGAATATCTTACTTTGCTCGACCAGACTATACTTCTCTTCTGCCAGTCGTCTTCTGGTATGTTTCTTCCCTCGCTCTTCGTACCATATCTTCCGAGGTTTTTGTTTTGTTAACCGTTATTAGATAGTAGTCCATTACTACTATTGAGCTTCTATGCAAACGTTTGAAATTTGCAGACATTTTGGGTTTCGGACACTTTTTGTTCCAGCCAGTCAACCCATCTTATACTTGGTGAACGTGTTTGGGTACATTATGTCTGTCCAGCGTTTCATCAAACCCGGAGAGGAGGATATCATTTCGAAACTCATTTCGGAAGAAGTTCCTGAACTGAATGCGGATGGTGGAATGGGAGCCAATCTGGTGCAGCCACACGCCGATGATAGTATCAATAGTGTCGAACAACAAAGACAGCACTTACCGATTTTTACCTGGAGAAGTCATTTTCTCTATCTTTTGGAACACAACAGGTACATATCCTCCGCTGAACATCTCGTGGTGCTCACATTTTAAAGTTAATCATAGCTAAAGGCTGATACATTTGTGAAACTACTCTATTTTTGGACTTTATCAGAGTTCTGATAGTTACCGGGGAAACTGGCAGTGGAAAGTCAACGCAGCTGCCTCAGTACGTTTACGAATCCGGCTGGTTAAATGCAAAACCCAGCAGCCTGGCTCCTGCTGGTGCTACCATGGCTGTAACACAACCTCGAAGGGTTGCTGCTCTTACTTTAGCTACAAGGGTAGCAGAAGAAAAGAACTGGCAACTTGGTGCTAAAGTCGGCTATTCTATCCGATTTGAGGTACGTTACATATATTGTGGCTTTTTCTCATAGTGTGTTGTATCCTACTATCCTATTTAATCACCCAATTGCTTTGCTTAAATGTTTTTTAATCACTTTTTAGTATGTGGGTCTACTCGGACAAGAGTTATACTTGCTTCCCTACCGATCGATAAAGCACTGAGGATGTTCACTGTCTAAACGTCTTCGTCGAAGTAGAGTGCATTTTATTTCTAAAAAGTGTAAAGTCCTAGTCCGTCATTGGCAAGAGCTTGCGCCTACACATGGGCTGCGTGAGTTCGCAGCACCTCAGTCGTAAAGACGCCCGATCATCATCTATACGGCCGACAGCTCCAGGCGAGTTACAGGGATGACTCTTATCTAGATTCATACAGCTTGATTGCATCCAGCTCATATGTGACCTAGTTTGTTACGTGATTGCGAGCACTTTATGGTGTAAAAGTCGTGATCAAACCTGACTGTACATGAAGGAATCGTTGGTGGCCAATCTCAGTGACTTTCCACTGGGCGTGTAACAGCCGACGTCGAAGCTCGGTTCTGTCGAATCGGCGCATCTCCCATGGTGAGGTCCTGGGACCCCGAAAGATTTATGGTTTTCAACGCTATTGAATATGTTCTAAGGTAACGACCAGCATCACCTGTGTGAGTACTTTCATTCATCCTGACTGAACTCATCCGTTTGTGTTTACCTTTTTCATGTTATGTGGTACTGTGTCTAAACTTGTGCAAGACGTGCGTCAACTACATACCGGTTGTCATCTCACAGACACTAGAAACCTGTTATTAAAATAACATTATTTCAAAGCTTGTATTGCAAGAGCTGTAGAGCTGATCCATAGGTACGTAGTATTAGCCGAAATTGTTGGGGTCTATGAATTTCCCATGTTTCTCTAATGGAACAAGAATTTCTTTCAGACGGCATGTCACTGCTGTTAACATTCATGTAAACTGATGTGTTGGTACTGCTCAGGTAGCTGAAGCATTGTGTGGTTCAGTACGCCCTACAGGTTGCATATTTTGGAATTTGAGCTCTTCCGGCTTATGTAACTGGAGCCGCTGTCGGCCACAACAGTGAGAAAAAGTTCTTAAAAGAATCCTGGAAGTGTGGCGAATGTAAAGTTACTTGGGGCGGCTATCGATTATGTGGTTGAAGCAAGCTATCGATTGTAGCATGTTTTGATTTCGGATGGCGTTTGAAACCAGTGTTGTGTGAGTAATCCTGGTGCCCACACCATCGCAGGTGACGTCCGCCTTATCAATGAATACACAGCGCTATCTGTACACAGTGGAATTCACATCGTCTGCCTCCGTAAAGTGAGCTTTCTCCATTCGGAGTCCTATTTACCGGAGGTTGTTGTCACTTGCTTGCCATAGTTAACATTTGGCCCTCCTTTGTTTAGTGGACATTCAGGTGCAATCGCTCACTCTTTCACGTACACGGTTGGCGGCATCCGATTCGGATTAGCCTGTCACAGTGACCGAAGCCAAAGGACGCCTGCGCTTATATATCACTGCAACTGGCTTGCGCTGCACCAATTGCAGTTCCACCAACACACCACATATCCAGTGTAAACCCGAAGGAATAAGACTGGGAGGTGTGCCAGTGGGGCCTTTCTGTCCAGCCGGCCAATGCTGGTTAGCCACTTGATTGGCTAATAAGGAAAGGAAACTCTTATCTCTCGGAAAGTAAACAGAGAGAGGCTGCAATGACGAGGTCTAAACAAAGAAGAGAGATATATATATAGTGCAATGCAAGAAGAACTAAAGTATGAGTGCAGGTTAATGCATCTCCGAGAAGATAAGGATGGAAAACAAAATTCTCATTGAACTATGAAAAGTCAGATAGACCATTCATACCGTACACCTACAAATCTGAAGAAATGGGTGGGTAGGAGATTGCAGGCATCTAGTTCTCTAGAAAGGGGAGCAGATTAATTGTCAACCACCAGGCTGTTGGCCGATGCAGTAGAATGGATATACTGATATGGCCTACCTAACCTAAGCCTAACGTACTCGTCGTCTCTTCGCCGACGGTGTACTATGAGTACGTTGGTGACCGTATTCCTCCAGGCCGTCTGGTTCAACGCTGACTCTTCCCAACATCTAAATCAATGTTACAACGTGAAAGACTTACCGACGCACACACACACACACAGAGATTTAGACCAAGGGAAAACAAACATCTTGCCCGACCAAACCACAACACATGGTCATCAAACACAACGAACACATCTGCTTTTCTTCTGGTTGCTCCCCTTTGGCCAATCTGACAAAGTTGAACTTGCAAGTCCTGATCAGCACAGCCCACCGGATCAAAACAGCACACAATCCTGACCACCACGTCAAGGTAGTAGAAAATGTCAAGTCTCATGCACGCACACACACACACATACGCATACCTGTAGCTCAGTAGTATGGATATGTCCGTTCTTTGGACATTATGAAGGTAACTACTACTCTAAGAACCCCTGTTTTGTGTCTTTTATGTAACGATGACACACGGTTACTAAGACCGTAAAGGCTAATGTTCGTCGCCTAGGTTAATTTATGTTTTTTTTACAGACATCTCATCACATTCATTGTCGACATTTTTAGTACTTTCATAATTACGCCATTCGTTAGTCAGGTTGTTTGGCATATCAACTATGGCTTCCTCACACACACGATTTGCACTGTCGAGCACCGAACTTCTCACCTACTCTGCAAAAGTGCAAATAACTCAGGGCACTGGCAGCATTGAATAGTACTTCTCATTGCTGGGTTACTGGCCTCAGGTCTTTCTTCCTAAATGAAATCTGTGCACTCTGGACATTTCTCTTTTTCCGATAATGTTTTTTATGGGGGGAGTACACAGTATGGCAGTACAAAAGAAATTGTGTGAGGAATCACCCGTCTACAATGGTTTTAAACTCACACTGTCCTTGAACTCTCCCTCACATGGGTCACATTTCTTCCTCGACTTCGAGTCACTTCTCATACTCAATAACACCCCTTTTTCTTTAAATACCTTAAACAATCATTGTTTAGTCTGTGGTTCATTGTGTTTTTTTCCTGTTTTTTGCTTTATTCGTCAGGAATGTCGCACACCTAATTTGACTGTCATTTCGTATCTGACCGAAGGCATGCTGGTGCAAGAATTCTTACGAGATCCATTACTACGTCAGTATCGTGTGATTATGCTCGATGAAGTTCATGAACGCTCCTTACAGACGGATATGCTGTTGGGTCTTCTAAAGAAAGTTCTTCGCAAACGCCCTCATGATCTTCGTGTGATAATTTCTTCGGCCACAGTGGAGGTTAAACGGTGAGTTACGTTCTTTTAAGGCTTCACCGCCGATGGAGTCAATTGTTGTGTTGCGATATGCTTGAAGTCCATCATTAATTTATTGCTTATGAGCAGCTGATGGTGGCCATTATTGCATGATCTCTTTTTACCGACGACTCTCCCGATCACGTGAGTGGCTTACGAGTGTGAAACTATTATGGCAGTTTGTGATGCACCACTTAGACGCAACCGATTACACTTATTCCTGATCATCAAGTAGTCTTTCTTAAATTCATTTCGTATATTCATAACCTGTACATGGTTTCAAGGAAAACCCATAACTCTCGGTTTCTCCTTTGTCTACAATCCAGTTGCAGTTCACTATCAGCCGTTCAAATGAATTTTCCCATCGTTTTGGCACTACCGATGCTTCTGAAAGAATTGGATGTATGCATTTCTTTGTCTAACGCTTGCCATATTAGGTATATTCTACTTTGAAGAGTGAATAAAAACCTCCTGTGTCATTAGTTATGTACTACCGACAAGCCAATACATGTGTTTGTCTTCTAACTATTATCAAACTAATTCACATATTCGTCTCGTTTACCCTCTTTTTCCGTTCATTTGTGGCCATATTCTGGCCGTAGTATAGTTCGGATAATTCTGAATACATTACTTTGGTCAACTAATTACGTTGCACAGCTTGCGATGGTTGGGTCACGTGATCCGTATGCCAGCTGAGCGTTTACCGTACCGGGCATTATATACTGAGGCCACCAACAGTTAGGTAAAACCGCGTGGTGGTCAAGCAACAATGTGGTCACGAAATATGAAGACCTTGACTGCTCCATTGAGCAAAGTGGGCAAACATCGCCTGCCTGGCTGGGGTCCTCGTGATCACTCAAACCGCTGGTCAGAGACGCTATCCGAGATGGCGGTGTGTCGCAGTCAATTACGTACCTGTATCCATACCATTTCTAGTTCTTCTGTCTAGTCTTCTTTGAGTATTTGTCGACCTTCTTAGTAATGTTTCCTTCTAGGATATTCCACGTCACTGTTGAGGTGAGCGGCGGCCCGAGCCACAGGCTCACGGCTGTTATGATGATGATGATGATAAATACATTACTAAAGCACTGTCATGTTTTATGTAATGTCCTGATTACGATTATCAAAGTTCCTTGCTCGTGACACAAAAGTCCTTGAAATCTAAGCCTAGTGACTGTGCCTTACCTGTGTGTCAAATGTTACATGAAACTGTAAAGATATTTTCTTCCCATCTAATAACTAGTTACAACATACTTTCAATGTGTGTTGTGTTTGTTACACTATGCATACACTCACGCCATCAATTTTAATACAGTTTTCTTCTGTTAAGAGCGCAAAATGCAATCAAAACTGGCTTTATTAAATTCCAGTTTATGGTTTTTATTGGCTATCTCGACGCTCGGTCTTCGTTAACCTTGTGGAAAGTAATGGTTTCATGTTCATGACAAAGGTGGAGCGTAGATCATCTTAAAGATCAAGTTTCTTCCTCAGTTTAATCCCAGTTGCCAGCACACCCAAGAACCTTAGTTCAAAAGTGCACCAGGGAAAATGTTAATAGCACTTTTTCAGCTTTATATCGCAACTCAAAAGCTTGGCTGTGTGTTGGGGTTGTCACATACCCCCAAAAAACTGTCCACTAACTGGAATGAACATTTACCCTTTTCTTCTCTAAAGCCGATTTCCTTTTATGTACCATCATTTTTTTTACCTCTGGCGCTGACTCACATACTGGACGCTAGTTAGCTTGTTTTTTCACCCGATCGCTTGACGAGTTATAGAAACGTAAGAGCTGCATTTTGTACTTTGACTTCGGCACTCGGAACTTCGGGCTGAGACAATAAACGCTTTTCGGGAGACCAGTGTTTTTTCTTCGTAGTCGGCTTTGGGGGAATCGGCCCTTTCGGGTAAAACAGTGTGTACCATATCACTGCGTCGTAGGAATCGTTCCAGCTCAATTGCATCCACTCGGTCGTTCCGCGTTATAAAACTGTGTTAACTGAAAATTGGGCATTTTCAGTCTGATTTTCAAATAGACCTATCTTCAAAATCCGACGGTTTTTAAACTACAAACCGTTCACTCCAAATAGAATTCTTATTCAACTGTTACCTGGAAAGTCGTCAATCTAAAGTTAAAGGTTCTTGACATCCTGTCGGAAACTGGTTTCTAGTTTGGTCGGTTGGAATGCAGAATTTTCACTTCTCACCTCAGGTGTTGTCGACAGGATTCGTAAGGATTTTGTTTTAACCCCTGATCGATAAATCCTTAGTGTGCAAGCAAACAATTGATTTAGGTCAGTGGCTCCTTCTGGTCTGTCTATAAAGAGCCACGAGTGACACGTCTTGTTACGGGAGTGGTTACTTTGATCACATCCCAGTGATAACTTTTGCGAATTATGACAGTAGTAAGTGGTATGGATGCGTAGTGATACAGGGCGAAAACGTCAATTCACATCGGAGTCTCTTGGTAAGTGGCATTGTCGGAACAACAAGCATTCGCAAACACGCCGTTGTGTTGAAACAACTGGGTTACGAGTGTGAAATTCACGACTCACAGACCGAACTAATTACAGGAGAAATTGATCAAAACTGTTCATGGATCAACGCAAACAAGGTAGTTGAAATAACGGAGCGGATTTTTTTACGTTCTTCGTTGAACACGGCTGTCCTGATCATAATCATCGTCATCATAGCCTACAATAAATCAGTGGTTCACACTGATGCCTAACTGCCACAAAACTGCGAAGAGAAAAAAGTAAACCCTGTACAGAAAAACAGAAAGAAAAGAAGAGGAACGCAGAGGACCTGACAACTAAAAAATAGCCACATCCTATATTCAAACATTCAACACCAAGGTGCCTAAACTTTGCAAACAAACGACCGAACTGTAAGTGAAAGTGAGGTGTCATCAACAAAACAGTTTCCTTACTGCTTTCGCTGCCCCGTGCAGTTAAATGCACTCGACTCACAGACAACTCGGACAAACCACGACAACATTCACGCCACTGAGCTCGGTTAGCCGTCATCTCACTTGAACTCTGCAGCCACCGAATCTGCGAATCACGAATTCCCCAGTGCAGGGAACGAGCCTGATCTATGGTGACCAATCTCTCGGTGAACGATTTCATTTCTCCATACCAGGTCATCCTCTGTCCACCTCGCACCTTCGCCAGTCAGCCGCAACGTTGGCAGAGTGCTCAGCGTGGCAAACGACCAGCCTGGCATTCTTTGTGCACGAACTAACCATCTACGTCTGTGCAAGTGTAAGGAGTGAACAAAAGAACTCGTTTGACAATCAGTGCTTAATACCCGCCTCCCAACCTCTTCGTTCCCTGCTCGCTAGTGTCACTGGATACGAGCGATTGAATGCAGACATCGTTGGTCAGATGCCTGAAGACGGTTCACGTCTTCTACTTTGAGCGGCCAAGTTTCGCTACTGTAAAGTAACACGGCCGTCACGGTTGCCCTGTACACGCGACCTGTAAGCTTCAGACCGATATCTCTTTTCGTTGTTAGAGGTATCCTAGACCAGTGCATATCGCCCTAGCCTTCGAGATACGCGCTTCTGTTCCATCCCCTACCCCTCCGGCGCCGCTGATGCAGCTTCTTAGGTACAGAAACCGACCAACAACCTCTATGATTTCATCGTCTAACATTAAATCTGCGTAACCACAGCAGTGTTGCAGAACCACTTTGCATTTTGAGGCTAGAAAGCACATTTCCGAGCATTTAGCTGAACGCGACGTACCTCTAGCCTTATTTGCTTAAAATTACAAGTGCAGCGGTGACATAGCTAAGACCTGACATATCCGACCAGAGGATAGACCATCTCGGTTATTCCGCCGTTTGTAATGATCAGCTGTTCAGTACACGTGTATCCGCTATGATTTAGTAGGATGATCACTGCGACCTCCTCATTCCGGACCATTCAGAGTGACACCACGGCAGGATAACTGCTTCATTACTGATCGGGCTGAAAAGTGTGATGCCACCAGTGTTGACTGTTTTAAACTGGCCAATTTGGATAACGAATTCATACAATCACCAGACAACTCAACACGTCAATTTACAACAAATCTTCCTCTCGTTACTCCTGAACTAGCTCCTGCAACCGCGGCGAGTACACCACTCAGCACCTTATTATCACTCACAGACGCCAAGTTCTCCCCACCACGTTTAACCGTTTGCACAGGTAGACGTTAATTTGCCTGCTCGTTTCGATTAGTGTTCCAGCGCTGCTTACTTTGCTTTTCATCAGAGCATCAACGCTTGTTTCAGATGCTGTGTGAGGGGAATATTGTGGTGTTTTCACTGTCTTTGTACCTCATCCTGCTAAACTCGGGTAACTGGTGCATCAGACCGCACTCCACATATTTGTCTGACTTGATCACAACAGACAACGCTACCACTACCGCAATGCACATGTTAGTTCTAAAAATCCTCACGTCCGCCTTATCCGTAAGTTTGTCTGAGTCAATGCGTGTCGTTACTGACTGCTGACAGATTGTTCTCAATCCCTGATGCATTTTACCCTTGTTCACATCAGTGATTTATGCTCTGTGTTGCGGGACGTTGGCATCTAATGTTTATTCTAATTATCTGTCGACTGTGAAACTCTCGGATATTGGCCCTGAAGGAAACCCAACTATTTCACTCCACTTCTTCCGCAACTCTCTTTTTGTGCACCCATTCAGGTTTTTGGACTATTTCGCAAACGTTGTTCATCAGGGCTCGGAGACTCAACTCGTACCTAGCACTCTAAACCCGACCGCTCATCTTAACGTCGAAGGTCGTCAGTTCCCTGTCAACATATTTTACACAGTCGATTCGGTTCCCTGTTATTTGCAATCTGCCAAGAATCTCGTGTTTCGTCTCCACGAATCACGACCCTTAGGTGGTGATATATTGGTGTTTGTCACTGGTACGTTTGTCTGTATACTTTCTGCTATTTTTTGCATGTAGTCAGGTTTGTATCGTGTTCATTTTGCACAGGCCCCCACGTTGGTAATGGGATTTGAACTACTTGAACTGTTAATCTACCACTTGTAATTGTGCTCACAACACTCAAGTAGTTTAACAGAAGCGCTAATCAACTCATTCTTTGCGAAATTCCAAATTCCTCGATTTCGATAGCTTTCATTTTTGTCTCACCTGTAGTTATACTTTTTGTTACCGGTTATTCAAGCGCCGTTTATTACATTGTCGTCCTTATAGAGTAGCTGTCGTTTTTGTTGTTTCATTGTAGGTTACACATCGCTGACATTTACTGCTCTTTTACGCACTATTCATGAATTACGCTTTGCTCATCATTAGCCGGGGTTTGCAATTTTGGTCCTTAAGCGGCGCTGCAACAGGTCTTGTTATCATCAGACGATACAAGTGCGCAGTCTGAACGCTCCATACGTTTGTTGTGGGTTGATGATTCACATCCTCGTGTCATATATGAGGATCACAGTACCAACCGCAGCGTAAATGAGACTCCTTACCAAGGTGACAATTCGGGTCCGCTGTTCATTCTCAATATGAGAAAGCCGTTAGTCTGTCCGGATGACCACAAGATTGTGTTTTGTAGCAATTGCTCATCCATCTTGCCTGTTCGGCGGCTGGTTCGTGCCGCTCGTAATGCATTTAGTGAATTTGTTCATGCGGTAGTACTAGTTGCGCCTCCTCTGCGTTTGCTCCCCAAAATGCGAATGAATGACTGACCCAACTTGAACACCACTTCCATTCGCTCATGCATCTCATTTTCAAATAGGATTTGCATTCAGCTTTGGAACAGCGGCATTAGAATTGAGTTGAGTTCATATTTCAGCGCTTGTCTTTCTCCAGGCTAGACTTTGAATTCCGGTTCAACATGCTTGTGAGTCCACCGTATTGATTATTTTACCACATTAAGCACCCTTGGATTACAGCATTCTCTAAACGAGAAGCGCTTTCCAGAGAGTATAGAGTGTTTCTTTTTGGGAAACAGCCTATCTGAATCTGATGGAACGCGATCGATGCGTGTGTCACAGTGAGTAAGGCAAGCGTACTTTTTAGGAACCGTCAAAACAAACCTGCCTTCAGCCATAATGCCGAGATTTTATCCCAACCGTTCGTGATGTTTTAAAGCAACATAGACCTTTCAGCATGAAGTTTGCTATCCAGTGGCCGTCACATGCAGCTTCCGCCCATCGTGCAGCCATGATACAACAGTGAAGGTTCACAATCGTGATGAATAACACTACTGTCTACGAGAGGTTCGAACTGAAAGATGGATATTAGATAGTGAAGTAGGCGATGTTAGACCGTCTGGCGTTTTCTAAGATACTGTCAGACAGCCCAGACAAAGATGAACGTAACTACTAATATAACTACCTTACAGCCGTCTTTTTCCGACTAAGGACTCAGTTAGGACGAGCATTATGAGAATCGTTATACTCTTAAGAATGCTGTTCAGCTACCTCATTGTTTTAAATATTCTAAAGGTTTATTCGACTGCTTCTGTTTTCTGACTGAATATTCTTTTGTTCCCACTGCAACCGTATCACGTGAGCCAGTAGATTTGGGCGCGCGGATTTCTACTCGAACTCATATTCTGTGCGCATCTCAGTATCTCTCCTGTTGAGAGGGTCTTCATGTTGTTCTATCAAATCGCTGCCTGATGATGCAGCCGACTAAATGACATCCGCGTTTTCAGTACTTGATTTTTTTTATAACATCCGTATGATAGTGACAATCCTAGCAGAATTTGTGTTGTTCACCTTCTTGAAAAGCAGTTTGAAAGTTAGTTCATCATATGCAATTCTCAGAAAATTTTGTCTCCCTTTCACAATTGTTTTACAACTCACTGAAGGCGGCATTTGCTTTGCTTGCATAGGATTTCTGTCAATCAGTGGACCTGTTGCGATGCTTGATCTAATCATTCCCATTTGTTTGGCTAACTTGAAAGTTGCTGCTGATTTTTTTTACTTGCCTTGTTTCATCGGTTAGCATCGCGTTGCTCCATGCTTTTCTTTCTCAACATGGTTTATTGTAAAACTTCCCGGTACTTTTATTCATGTTTTGCTGGGTTCCATTTCATAGGACAGAATGAAGTTATGCAGTTGGTCGGTGATCTAGTCGATGAATATCGCACTCGAAAAGAGCGTTTCTCGCAATCCAACCCATCTAAATCAAAAAGACCCCCGGCTTCTTACCCTCCTCTGCGTTCGTTATCGCTACACGGGTCTTTGTCCCAGTCAGATCAGCTGCGTATTTTCGATCGACCCACGCGAGCTTGTCGCAAGGTCGTGGTGGCTACAAATGTGGCAGAAGCTTCAGTCACTATCCCGGGCATCTCATACGTGATCGATTGTGGTTTTGCGCGATTAAAAGCTTACAACCCAGTGACCGGCTTGGAAGCTCTTGTTACGGTACCCACTTCACAGGCTTCGGCCCGACAGCGCGCTGGGCGTGCGGGTCGTACTCGCACTGGCGAAGTAAGTGTTTGCGGCGTTCTTATCGATTGCGTTTGTGATATGAAAATGCAGTCTGTGTTCGTAGATACTACGTTACAACTGATTGGGCGATTATATGCCTATCCACATGAACTACGTCTGCTCATCTTTTTGAAATGACTGATTTTATTTAGGCAGTGTATTGTGGGACTTTGCTTTGATTACGTAAGTGCCTTGCATCGAATGCCCACCAGGAATAATACTAGATGGTGCTTTTATGCTCAAATAGTGGGCAGTAAACACACCAACGTACATGAAGCTCTGTGTATGGTGCCTTACACACACGTTTTGCGGCCTCTGTTTGCGGATACGTCAGTTTCCGCGGCCGAAGCCAAAGAAAGTCTGTGCACAAACGTCGTTACAGGTGGCTTGCGTTGCACGATTTACGGTTCTACTCACACGCCACGTATTCAGTGTAAACCGGAAGATGGGTGACCAGGAGGCGTGTGAGTGGAGGTCCTTGTGATCCAGTTGGCTAATGCTACCTAGCTAGATTGTAGGCCAGCGTGAGGGTGAAACCGTTACCACTCGGAGACAAAGATTGATAGGTTTCAAGATAAAAAGACTGGCAGATATTATGAATATAAGGCGAGAGGAGTTATGATATAACGGTAGGTTTTAGTACGTTCTGTATGTGATAACGAATAACCACATTTTGGCCGAATATAGTATACCAACAAGGCCGAGGAAAGAAACAGGTGGCACGCCATGAACATTTGAAAACATGAGGGTCGTTGGTTGATGCGAATAAAAAGTTAATTGTTCAATTATCTCATTTGTGTTTAACGAGCCCCTAGTCTCTTCCTTAACGTGTTATTGACTTACCAGTCCGAGATTACTGGCGCATTCTCTGTCACACTCGTCATAGAGCTACATGATCATGTCACCGCAACCTATGATCTCGACGGTTTCTTTGTGTACCGCGGACTTTCTTCTATGTTTGTGCACCTGTCGTCAAAGAAAACTTTCGCATTACATAAGGTCTGTTGTATGACGTAACACACTCGCTTCAACAACCCCCTGAAATCACATCTTCTGGCGATAGGAATTTCTGTTGGTTGCTCTTAGCTACCCACATAACGGTTGCGGTGGGCTTCGTTTCTCGCTTATCCAACGTACGTTTCCCAGCCAACGAATCTGATCGAGCATCAACACACGTATTCCCGACCTATACTGCTACCTTGACGTGGTGGTCGGGCTTGTGTACTGTTTTGATCCGGCGGGCTATGCTGACTAGGACTCCGGTCCTTCCAGGTGCAACCTTGTCAGACAGGCCAAAGGGGAGCAGTCAGACGAAAAGCAGTTACACTC
>QNGE01001112.1:70534-88838 GCA_008508345.1 Paragonimus westermani | reverse complement strand
CTGCTAACTACTTTGGCGTGCGAGGCTACGTTCAACCAGGCTATACTCAAGGTGCGACTTACGTGTTACAGGTGAAAACGTTTCGTGCACCAAATATTTCGCTGTCATTGTTTCTGAAGTTTCGCGGCCGTACAACGAAGTGAATAGTACTGTAGTTCTACAGACAATTAATCTGTTCTTTTTTCTTCATTCTGTGACTTCTCCAAACGTGTCTCCGTTAGTTAGTCTGTGCCAGACAAGCTGGTTGTGTCAGCAACACAATGGTTCGTCGGCGCTTGTTTGGGTAATGTGCAAATTCGACACCGATAACTGAGGTAACGAAGATACACAATCTTTGTTGTTTGATCCGCGTGCTCCGATGCGGACGGAGCTTCTGATTATGATTGAAGGAAACCGCAAGACGGCCAGGCGATAAAGTGGTCACAGGCTATGAAGACCTTGATCGTTCTGCTGACTCAGCGCCGTCCATCTGGTTAGGAAGCTCGTGATCAATTCCACCACTCTCTGGAAACAGTTTGACGTTTCGCGGTCAGTGACGAGCCTGGTTGCCTCTTCTTTTTCTCCGCCATAAATTTGTGACTATTTATTTTCCTGCCATTTCGCAGTTCGATGTCAGACCGATTGCAGCTCGAGCCATGGTACCCACAAGTGTGGCCCAAAGTTGAGGACGTTTGTTCATACGTACGTGTTTTCAGATTTCTGGCTCACCTATGAACACAGTGGTCCAAACTGCCATTGATGTTGACAATGGTGTACGAAACGGTAGATTACTAGGTAAATACAGTTATGCGAAGACGGATGATGGAGGACGCGTTTTGCTTTGTTTCATCGAAGAGAGACGCGAATTATTACAAACTCCATAATCCTTTTGGTCCTAAGTCCTTGTGACTTAGCCAAGGGGTTAGTTAACAAAAGTTGCCGTTGACCGAGTCTTTATTGTGTCCCAGGGCGTTTCTAACGAGTGTTATGGATGTTCGTACACTCAGCGAGATGCGTAAGACTTTCTTATCTCTTAATGAGGTTCTCCTGACAATCTCGCGGTTTCGTCCGACTGTCTGCGGCCGCACTAAGCAAATCGCAACGCGGCGAACGTTCGAAGTGCACCCATCCAATGTGGACTATGCGTTCTTTTATTTCAGTTAGTTAGAGCTTTCACAAATGTACACTGACGGGCTGTTGAATACGAAGAGCTTGTGCAACTTTTCGGCTGACACACCGGGTCTCTGTTTTGTGGGGCGAGGTTGAGTGTACATGCATATCGTTAACCCTCTTTTGTTAGATAGTCGGATCTCCTTTCGAAGTCATGTGTGACAGCGACGACGGAGGCTGTAATATTTGGTTCTTTATGAAGCAATCGCAATATGAAATGCGCAAGCAGTTTTTTGGGATGGAATTGACTTGTGCACCAATTACGAGGTACCCTTTAGGTGTTTTATGGGAACTGGATATGTGTGACCAGTTCAAACTACACTCTTTCACCACCATGTTCCAAGAGATCCGCAGAAAAATGGACTGGACTTAATGTTTCAGATTTGTTTCTGGAGTATGTCATAACTTTATCATTCACAGCTGAATGATAACCCAGATTACTTCTCAGAGTGCCCAGGCCCATCTGTAGGGGTGCGCCTACATTTGGGCGTCTAACAGGTGAACATGCTACCGATGAGAAAATCCAGTCAGTATTGAATACACCAATTTCTCTCTGCCCTATCATGTTAATTAGAAATGCGGGGAAGGGAGCACGTTTTTTGCCCATATAATAGAACCACAATGATCATTGATCGTTTGACCTATCGCAAGCTAACGTGGACGAGCAATGTTTACTCTGTGTGCATCATTTGCTAGCTCAGTAGTTGGCCTTATCGAGAATGTTTCTGCATTAAGTTTGATCATTTGCACCTCGAACGCAGTTTGTGTAGTTAAGTATCTACTCTAGAACGCCACTAGAAGAATTGAAAATCAAGGGACCGGTGCCGAAAAGTGGTTTTCAATTTACCACACTTAGTTGTCCAACGATCTGGAATAGGCGTTTCAAGAACGTTACTGTTTAGTGGCGTTTGTTACGTTGTTCAAGCATGTAATTGATTGCTAACATCTACCCCGCTAGGTGCTATCGCGGACATTCTTATATGCATATCTGATAGATATGGACTGGTTACGCATGTACCATGATAGTCGCCTCGTCACAAGTGATACCCACAACTGGTAGTCGAGTGATTAAGAGCTTCGGCGTGTTACACAAACTATTGTCGGTTCGGACGACTTTCAGATCATTCTCTTTATCTGATACATTTAAACAAGGTCAGAACCCATTGTGGAACGTCGATTTTAGAATGAGCGCCAGGGAGCGTTATAACTACCAATTCTTATTTTGTGGCTGTGACCAATACAACCTGGCAATCTGAGACTGACTGTGTTCGGGCACATTAACGATGTGTGAACAAATTACAGAAGAAATGCTGTGAACCAAAGTTATTGGACTTAATTCGTACTGGCTAGCAAATGATGTCACGCGAATCTCTGGACTTTTCACAACGTTTCTCTACATTGCCATATTTTGACCACCACGTGACCCAAAAATCATCCCTCACTGTAAGCAGGTGTCGAATTCATCGACTGAAACGGTGCGCTCAAAGACTGTTGTACATTTTTGGCCGTAATAAGCGCTAAAAACATTGTCTCCCACTTTTGTTTGAATTTGGTCATGTTTCTCACATATTGTGTAACCGAGGTAGGTATGTCGCCTATCTTGAAGTGAGCGCGCCGACAGTGGGAAGGCCGGGTGATTGTTTTACGGGCGTTTCAGTCCGAGGACGTGCTTGATTATATGATTGACGATCAAACGGACAAACAAATTAACACAACCGGGACGCTATCATTAACCTGTGAGAGGCTGTTACTGTTTTGTATGTGTGTCGCATTACTGACGGTTTAGGGTGTGCTTAGACAGTAAGGCATGAATCTGTGAGTATACAGTAGAACTTTATTTGTGGTTGCGGTACTGTTGTCATCCGTGTACTGAAGGAGAGGGTTAGAAAAGATGCCCCAAACAACGGCTGACTGGGACCGCCGGCTTAATATTCTGTAGAGGCAGAAAACCCACACAAATTCCCGGAAGTTTGATGTTGCTTACAATTACATGCACTGCACGCAACGGTGATCGGAATGAGCCTCCAATATCTTATCCACTGCTCCTCCTGGTTGGGTTTGCCTTTGCCACCGGATCGACGCAGCGCTGGAGGGACGGAACAGCGCAGCGCACTGATCGTCATGGAACGGAGCCGCAGTGGCATCCGTGTCACAGCCTTGAATGAGACAAGGCTCGTAGAACAAGCTAAACCCCGAAAAGCAAGTGTTGAGTGAAGTCCCTACTGGATAGGTTATCCGCAGAAAGTGTTCGGGAGCACGGTGTTTGTTTTACAGTCACTAATTGCATCAGATCCTCGATGAGAGACTGTCTTCCTCGGACTGTCGGAGATTCTGAGAGCAAAACGGAAAAGCACTGGGTAAAGGTGGGTTGCCAGGGTAGTTTTTGAGGCCTGGCAACCCAGCATTGGGCCGTGCCCTGCCTCAGCCGGTCACAGCATCTGGAAAAAAAGTTCTCATTGTGCTTTATTTATCTTCAAGTTGACCATCACTCACATTTGATCGGAGCCTTCGCATTCAGATAGATTTTGCAACCAGCCTCTTTCGAAAAGAAGCCCTAGACTCGAGTTTCGCTCTCATTAGAGCTCGTCAGTAGTGTATATCCTTGCCACGGCCGGGATTTGAACTCCGGACATTCCAATCATGAGGCAACCGTCTTTTCGAAAGAGGCTGGCTGCAAAGTCTATCTGAAGGCGAAGGCTGCGATCAAATGTGAGTGATGGTCAACTTGAAAATAAACCAAATCCCCGACTACTCATCAGTAATCTTTATTTATCTATAAGAGGAACAAGTAGTGCATGAATAACCACCGGAAAATTGGTCTGCGAACTGCGTTTGAGAGTTTCTAGCAAGAATCCTGTTCAGTTGACTTAATGCAGAAATCTTGGAGACATTTTCCCGAGAAACAATATGAATACGTGAGGAACAGACAAGATTCCGATCCAGTCCAGGACACGTTGGTCACATTTTTATCCTGCGACGGATCTTCGAGCATCGGTACTCATATGGACAACCGACGGTCGGGTGTTCATCATTGCTGTTGGTGTTTGCCAAGGATGTCCGATTCCCCACTTCCTGTTCAGTTTTGTCATGGACGACATTCTGGGGGTGCGCTTGAGGAGTCAAGTGAGCTTGGTGTTGAACTTCTTTCTGGCGCTAGGTGGACCGACCTGGAGTTTGCGAATAACTTTTTCCTATTACACCCTCTATCGAAGACATGCTGAACAGTCTGAGTGTGCTTGCTGATTTATATGGAATGCGCTTCGCATGATCAGTGTGTAAAGTGCTGCATCAATACTGGGACATTTCCACTCCTATTTTCTTCATTGCATGTAATTCGTTAGAAATTGTGCACAGTTTCACATACTTAGGCATCACTATCTCGTCAGTTTGTTAATGAGATATCGACGAGGGTGACACAGACACGGGTTGCCTTTGTCGAACTGCGTCAAGTGTGGCGTCAAAAAGACGACCGGTTATCGCGGAAAGTAGCGGTATATAGTGCTTGTGTATTTCGTTTTACTTTAGGGTTCAGAAATGTGGCCTGTTCGCGACGAAGATATCAACGGACTTGCTGTGTTTGATCAGTTGTTTCTGCCAATTAGCTCACATTAAACGGATTGATCGCGTGAGCAATGTGGCCGTTCGCCTGTGCGTATTCCAGAAAGTTCGGGATGCGAAGTCAATTGGTCAACTACTCACATTGTGCAGCTTGCGGTGGTTGGGCCACATATTATGTATGCCGTCTGATCATTTACCGCACCGGGCATTGTACACTGAGACCACCAATAGTTGGATGAAACCGCGTGGTAGTTAGGCGACAGCGTGGTCACGGAATATGAGTACCCTGACTGCTCCACTGAGTAGTGTGGGTAGGTGTCGCTTAACTAGCTGGGGTCTTTGTGATCACTGAAGTCGCCGGCTAGAAACGATACCCAAGATGGCAGTGTGCCGCAATCCAGGGCGTACCTGTGTGAATATCGTTTCTGGTCCCTCTGCTTAGTCTTCCTTTAGTAATTATCCTTTTCAGTAACGTTTTCTTCCGATATGTTCGACTCCGTTGTTGAGGTAAGCCACAGTACTTTTCTGGTCAGACCCAAGGCTGTCGTGACGATAGTGATGAGGTCACCGACGTATCCGTAACACACCGTCGGCAAACGGCGACTACACTAGGCGTGGTGGAATCAACCAACGAATTCCGTCGTTTTCTAAGTCACCTGAACTCCTTTCCAAAAACTTGTGTCATTTTGTTCCGTTGCTTTTCCTCTTGTTGGCTTTCTTGCTTTGTTCTGTTCTCGGTCCAAATTTTGTTGTTTTTCTCTACAATCCCATCTTTAGTACACTAATGTTTACTCCCGTACTGAAATACTTCTTGCCTCACGTTTGCAATATTTTTTCTTGCTAGCTTAGATCCTGGCATCGGTATATTGATTTTTTTGTTTTCAAGAGATTATGGTTTCACTTTGATACCAACCTTCATTGGCCGAGTTAATTACAAAGGCCGTGTCGTCTTACTCCATGGGTCTGCGTTGAAAAAGGGTTAATCTGCAAATAGTATGGCGTAAGCCATTATTGAAGACGGTTGTGTGCGGGCGTCTTTTCGCTTCGGTTTCTGTGATAGGCTAGTCCACATGCGGATACCGTGAACCGTGCATGTCAGCATTATTGTAAAACAAAAGAATCAGTTCAATACAGTTGAAGTGCGCACGCTCTTTTTGGATTCACTGCGTGCAGTCGTAACGTTGGAAATGGCCGAGTTCATTTCATGACACTGCGTGGAATGCTTTACATTTTGCAACACTTTTTTGACGTTATGGACACTCGTGATTAGTGTGATTACACGTCCCATCCGTCTCTTCGGTGGTTACCTCGTTCGTGTTCCACCTACCGGTGCGTATGCTTGTTCACAAGCACGGTCTGCTTTTCCAATCTAATATTTTTTTAAGACCTATTGTGAAACTAAGGTCTCATGTTACTTCCATTGCACAACAAGAGATCCCGCTGTTATGTCTCCACCGTTTCTCACGACCCCTTCAAGCTAGTGTAACGTAGCATCGTTTGCCCCGTATGTGTATGGTTCCTTCATATGTAGTTAAAATCTGGAAGAATTTGTTCAATTCAATCCAGCCGAACATAGTGTCACGTGGTCTCCAACGCTTGATGTCGGTTTTGCTTGTTAATAAGCGCTAGATCCAACCTTAGCTCAGACATGGCAGGTTCCTTTTTTTCTGTCGCACGAACTGATTTTTTGGAAGTACGGAGTGGAAGCCGTCGTAAAAGAGGTGGCCCTAATACCTACGGCCACGCCCCCTTTTTTTCCTCAACATATTTGGTAATTTTGTGGCCTGATAGCCATGGTCCCACTGTAGCTTATGTAACATTCGAAGGTTTTACTGTCAAGCACCTTTGTTTATCTGTCTGGAGCATACTAAGAAATTAAGTCTTGTTTTGCTTTCGACATAGTACTTGCTCGTAGCCAGTCACCAAAAAGATGACTCAGTCAACTAATCATGCCCATCAATTTACGTGGCTGACCTTTGCGGCATTGAATGTGTCCTATACGATGCGGTAATGTTCAGCTGGTGACCCATCTCCTAAACTTGAGATGAATTACATAATTTGCTGGTTATGCCCACTGAATCATGCGGGTGAATGGCTTTCTCTTGTCTCTAGGCTTTTCGACTCTATCAAGAAGAGGCGTTTCATAAATTGCTACCCCGTTTTACCCCACCGGAAGTGCTTCGTGCGGATTTATCGGGCGCTCTCTTGCGTTTGAAAACGCTAGGTGTTGATCAATTGGCTCGTTTCGACTGGATCGATCCTCCTCCACCGTCTCACGTTGGGCAGGCAGCGGAGCGGCTGGTGGCCTTGGGCGCTTTGGATCCTGATACCGGACGTTTAACCATGCCACGTGGTCTTCGGCTAACTGAAATATCCACAGCCTGTGGTCTAGATCAGCCATCCGCCGCTGCTGCATTGTTGGGCTCCTGTGAAGAGGGTTGCTCGCAAGAAGTGGCCGCGATTGTTTCATTGATGCAGGTATGTATGAACGAAATGTGCTTAAGTAGCCAACAATGTGGGTTGTTTGTTTGCGTTGTATGGTCCTTTATCCGGTGCCATCCTGATTGTATATGAACAATGCCCATAGACTGGTTGTACTCCTGTATTTTGTTAAGCCAAGTATAACGGAAATCATCGGTTCCGATTGTTCTGATACTACTGTTGTATAACAGGCAGTTTCTTTGTGAGTAGTATACTACTCACAAGTAGTGTATTACCCACAGGCGACATTCAGGAACAAAAGGACAAGCCCCAAACACGAAGGACAAGAAGAGACTATCGGAACAGTGTGTACATGCTGTGTGAGAACTTTAACCAAGGCGAATGACAACGTGCTGTCACCCAATGTATGTGAATGCATGTCTGTCGTGCAAATGAGTGTACGCGTTTGTGGTTTAGTTTTTGACATGACCTGTACGGAAGTTTGCGCAATAAACCAACTTGCTGGCCAAGCGTCTTTTGCAGACACAACACTACTACTTTAATGCGTGCCGTCTGTCAACTTCTCGATAATCAATCTCGCGGTGGAACCATGCAAATAATTCTTTTCGCCATGTACAAAAGTCCTCAACAAATTGAATATAGCAGTTGTTATTCCGGATTGTGTTTCTTCTGAAAAATACACGGTACTACTTTAGTGTTGGTTAGACATTTGCTTACATTCACCACCTATGATGACGCAGTGGAAGTGAATTCCACGTACTTGGGTAAGTGTGTAGGCTGTGGTGGTTTGGCTATATGGATGAGCATGAACCAAAGCCCGTGTTCAACAGTGGTGCTGCTGTGACGCAGTTTTTCACAAAATGGACCGTTTGATGTCTTACTGTCTGTATTCTTTCTGTAAGTCCATCACGCTTGACCGGTCTCTGTGAATGACGTTCGGATATTACCTGCATTCGATCATTGATATCTTCACAACATCGTACCGTATGATGGGATCACGCCCTAAGCAACAGTGCTGCCAGTTCTCGTGCTGTTCCTGTTGTACAATTTGGCTCCTTGGTCCCATATAACACAATCAAAGCAGTGAACGGCTATTTCAACCTTATGGGGTCCCATAGGCACCACGCACTTCCGAGGTTCGTCAGTTCCAGAGTAATTGTCTAGACACCTATTCACTTGACTACGAGGTTACGGTCTCTGGTTTTTTTATAATTAATTTCCATAATCGTTACGCTTCCTTTTCCCATGAGCTGAAAAGGTGCATAAACATCTGTCAACCCCTTCCGAGGCCGTTGTAGATGCTTTGTAAATTGCAGGCCAACCCCATGTGGTTGATGGATTTCAACCCATAGGAAAAAAGTGCAATAACCAAGGAAGTTAACAGGCTTTGGTGAATGTGGTGCATTTTATGAATACCAACTCATCTTTTGTAGCGTCATGCTCCCTTCGTACGGTCCAAATGAAACTGAAGCGGGTTTCAGGTGGTTCAAGAAATGGAAGTTCGGACTTCAAGGGTTGGCTCTATAGAATCCTACAGCTTCTTGGACACTCGTCTATGTATTGTTGTTTAAAACGCTGAGTTTCTTTTAATCACCTCATCAGAGTAGTATTGTGATGCGTTAGCATTTCGTTTAATCTCATCAATCGCGAACGTGAAATATGCTGGTTATACTTACTGGATAAAAAGGAACAATCAGCGACTAGACCTGTCAACAAACACCAGACATTTGGTGATCAAGACAACGGTAGCCCGGTAGGCTGCTTTAGTCACTTTTGTGCACATAACACTGGCTGCTCCATTCAGATAAGCATCCTATCGCAAAACTAGTAACTTCAAATTCCGACTGCGCAACAGCATTTTGAATCAGTTAACAGGGCTACATTCGCGACCTGTTATTAAGGGTTTAGCCGTCAGTGGCGTGTGGATTCGAGCAACCAGGTCACTAGGTTGTGGCTGATGCGTCATCACTTGTCTCAGCCAATTCAATGTGTTCGGCCATCGTCTAATAATTGTTCACCTGTTCTGCCCCCGTAAACGTTATTACGACTGGAAGTCAAATTAGCCGGACGAGCTGCATTCGCGATTACGAAGAACTGGTCTTCTGGTGGTCCTAACCAAGTGTGAATGCATACTTTCAAGCTAGAGCAGACTTTAATTTGTGCATGATATCGCTAGCTAGATGGTCTTCGTCAAATTGAAAGAGAAAAAAACAGAAATACATCCCCTTTTCCAGCCGTCTGAATGCAGGTCGTTACTCTTGTATAACATATTGTGAATCTAGGTGAATTTCTCAGAGTGGTTGTGTGCTAGTAAAGTTTTATACCAGCACTTTCTGCTCCGCCTTTGGTGTATCAGAAATGCACATGCCTGGGTCTATGAAACAGAGTTTTGACCAAACCACGTTTGTATACAGTTGGAGCAAAGTACGTTTTCCTAGTTTGTGTAATCTTATGTCGTTTGAAAGCATCGTTGCTTCTTAACCCACGGGGACTACGGCTTTGAGGTCGTCACCTAACTTAAAATTTTGTTGGACATAAACGTTGTTTTTCTTTCGCACACAGATTCAAAAAATCTTCGTCTCTACCGCCGGCCAGCGGAAAACCGGTGACCGAGTACGAAGACAGCTGTTCGGTTGTCACCAGGGCGATCATCTCACAGAACTGAACGCATTCGTTGCCTATATGTCAAAGGCCAGCCGCACTTCATCACCTAACGAGTTGCGTGGTTGGTGTCGTGATGTGGGATTGAACGCGCGCGGCTTAGCACATGCCGTAACATTGCGCGATCGGATTGAGACTATGTTCCACCGGCTTCGACTTCCTTGGGTGAAAGCTGAACCCGAAGGCAATCCTGAACCGGTGCTCAGAGCTCTAGTGCGTGGTTACTTCCATCAGGTACTCTCGGGGGGATGGTGGTGGCATTTTTTCGGCTCTGTGTGGATGTCTCTTATGCATCTAGACTTCATTGTTATTCCAACGTAAGACGACTACGCTGCAAGGATTAACTTTCATAAACCGTAACCCGAATTGCACAGTGCCAGACGTTGCAATGTCAACATATCTCTGCTTAAGACCACATAGTAAATGCAATATACGTGTATCTAAAATCTTCAGATGATTCAGTGGTAACGTTGCTTATTACTATTCGTACAGTCGCGGCTCTGAATCCCAGTTACGACATTTTCATGCTACTACCGTGACACTAACCCGGTATTGCGCAGACCATCGGATGCTTTTTTTTAAAAACTTTGTTCTTAATCTTCAGGTGGCCAGGCTGGCACCATCCGGCTCTCATTATCTCACTGTACGCGGGGATCACCAGTTACGCTTGCATCCCAACTGTGTACTGTACGGTTCTTCGACCAAATGGCCCCCTTGGATTCTATTCACCAACGTTTTCCTCGCGAACGATGCCGCGATTGTTGGCGATAGTTCATGGCGTGCTTCCATCGCAGCTGCCAGTGGCTGCGCAGGTGGGGCAATATCGACCTGTGTGAGTGGAGTGAGCGCTATTCAACCGGAATGGTTACTTGAATTGGCGCCACATTACTACCACTTTGGAACCGATCGGGAGCATTTGGAACGGGCATTCCACACTTCTCATTGAATCGGAATGCATCGTCAGTGTTTTTGTAGAAACTAATACTGTAAATATATCCCTACGATATTCGCTGACTTCCGATTAGTGCTTCGTTTTCCATTTTTTTGGCACCCTGTAAAACAGTATAGCGAACTGTTATGTGGAAGATTTCTTATCACTTACTTTGCCCAATTCGTAATTCACCACACCAGTGGGTCACACTGATGCCCAACTGCAAAAAACCGCGAAGAGAAAAAAGCAAACTATGTACAGAAAGAAAAGAGGGGAGAGGACCTGACTACTAAAAAATAGCCACATCCTATATTCAAACATTCAACACCAAGGTGCCTAAACTTTGCAAACAAACGACCGAACTGTAAGTGAAAGTGAGGTGTCATCAACAAAACAGTTTCCTTACTGCTTTCGCTGCCCCGTGCAGTTAAATGCACTCGACTCACAGACAACTCGGACAAACCACGACAACATTCACGCCACTGAGCTCGGTTAGCCGTCATCTCACTTGAACTCTGCAGCCACCGAATCTGCGAATCACGAATTCCCCAGTGCAGGGAACGAGCCTGATCTATGGTGACCAATCTCTCGGTGAACGATTTCATTTCTCCATACCAGGTCATCCTCTGTCCACCTCGCACCTTCGCCAGTCAGCCGCAACGTCGGCAGAGTGCTCAGCGTGGCAAACGACCAGCCTGGCATTCTTTGTGCACGAACTAACCATCTACGTCTGTGCAAGTGTAAGGAGTGAACAAAAGAACTCGTTTGACAATCAGTGCTTAATACCCGCCTCCCAACCTCTTCGTTCCCTGCTCGCTAGTGTCACTGGATACGAGCGATTGAATGCAGACATCGTTGGTCAGATGCCTGAAGACGGTTCACGTCTTCTACTTTGAGCGGCCAAGTTTCGCTACTGTAAAGTAACACGGCCGTCACGGTTGCCCTGTACACGCGACCTGTAAGCTTCAGACCGATATCTCTTTTCGTTGTTAGAGGTATCCTAGACCAGTGCATATCGCCCTAGCCTTCGAGATACGCGCTTCTGTTCCATCCCCTACCCCTCCGGCGCCGCTGATGCAGCTTCTTAGGTACAGAAACCGACCAACAACCTCTATGATTTCATCGTCTAACATTAAATCTGCGTAACCACAGCAGTGTTGCAGAACCACTTTGCATTTTGAGGCTAGAAAGCACATTTCCGAGCATTTAGCTGAACGCGACGTACCTCTAGCCTTATTTGCTTAAAATTACAAGTGCAGCGGTGACATAGCTAAGACCTGACATATCCGACCAGAGGATAGACCATCTCGGTTATTCCGCCGTTTGTAATGATCAGCTGATCAGTACACGTGTATCCGCTATGATTTAGTAGGATGATCACTGCGACCTCCTCATTCCGGACCATTCAGAGTGACACCACGGCAGGATAACTGCTTCATTACTGATCGGGCTGAAAAGTGTGATGCCACCAGTGTTGACTGTTTTAAACTGGCCAATTTGGATAACGAATTCATACAATCACCAGACAACTCAACACGTCAATTTACAACAAATCTTCCTCTCGTTACTCCTGAACTAGCTCCTGCAACCGCGGCGAGTACACCACTCAGCACCTTATTATCACTCACAGACGCCAAGTTCTCCCCACCACGTTTAACCGTTTGCACAGGTAGACGTTAATTTGCCTGCTCGTTTCGATTAGTGTTCCAGCGCTGCTTACTTTGCTTTTCATCAGAGCATCAACGCTTGTTTCAGATGCTGTGTGAGGGGAATATTGTGGTGTTTTCACTGTCTTTGTACCTCATCCTGCTAAACTCGGGTAACTGGTGCATCAGACCGCACTCCACATATTTGTCTGACTTGATCACAACAGACAACGCTACCACTACCGCAATGCACATGTTAGTTCTAAAAATCCTCACGTCCGCCTTATCCGTAAGTTTGTCTGAGTCAATGCGTGTCGTTACTGACTGCTGACAGATTGTTCTCAATCCCTGATGCATTTTACCCTTGTTCACATCAGTGATTTATGCTCTGTGTTGCGGGACGTTGGCATCTAATGTTTATTCTAATTATCTGTCGACTGTGAAACTCTCGGATATTGGCCCTGAAGGAAACCCAACTATTTCACTCCACTTCTTCCGCAACTCTCTTTTTGTGCACCCATTCAGGTTTTTGGACTATTTCGCAAACGTTGTTCATCAGGGCTCGGAGACTCAACTCGTACCTAGCACTCTAAACCCGACCGCTCATCTTAACGTCGAAGGTCGTCAGTTCCCTGTCAACATATTTTACACAGTCGATTCGGTTCCCTGTTATTTGCAATCTGCCAAGAATCTCGTGTTTCGTCTCCACGAATCACGACCGTTAGTACACAACCTAACCATCTACATTTGTGCAAGTGTAAGGAATGAACAAAAGAACGCGTTTGACAATCAATGCTGAATATTCGCCTCCCAACCTCTTCGCCATTGTTGTAAACCTTCGACCCCAATACGCTGGTTCGTCCACAGTATAATAATGCGATCGATAGGAATCGGATGCTCATGCTTGATACAATTAACACGGAAGCTCTCGGTCGCCAAAATAATGCGGCAATCCACGTTAACTACGTCCAAGAAAAACCAAAAAAACAGGTGCAAAAAGCAACTTTGTTGCGTTCCAACAACGTGTGACAAAGAGGAAGTTGCAAGATGTTCATTGGGTACACAGCGACCTACAAATATTCCCGAGTCGGAAAAACGAAGGACACGTAAAAAAAGTGATTAAGGTCTCTACGCCGCCAAATAAGCGTAGCGGAATAAGGGCCGAATGGGTGAAAAAATAGCGAAGGTTACATCTCGACTGTTCACGGCATTTCTGCTTATTATGATTGGATAGAATTTTCTCGAGGAAGGAGACGGTTTTGGGCGGAGAAAAATGGATTGCCCTAGCAGTGCACTAGTCCCTCCTGTCCACATGTTTACGACTGGGAGATAAGCTTATTACTAAAGATTCCGTTGTAATGCATGCATAATTCGTTGGCCGTTGTAGTGCACATTCTAGACAAGTGGAATATGCTTGGTGAAATAAGGCGATCTGAGGGGCGCCTTTTTCGAATGTCAGAGAAATTCAGCCAGCTGGCGAGTACGATGTCATTATGACCGAGTAGCCCAGCTGATGGAGCGCTTGGCCCGTTTGGGCATGTTGTTTTTGTAGTTGGTTCGAGTCCATTCAAAACTCTGATTTTTCACAATTGGGTCTCATCTGTGTCACTAAATCTGCAAAACTGCTCATTAGTAATAATGACGCTATTTAGAAACGTGTTCCTCAAAGGCAAAAAATGGGTTGGTATTAGCGACAACAAGAGAGACAGCGCGGTAACATTCAACACAGATTGGGCATAGCTCTGATGCAGCAGAGACGGCCGCTTCATCTTCGCGCACTGAAAAATGTCGAGTGCGGTCTATCCAGTGGAGCGTCCAAGGGCTACACTCTTGAAAGGAAAGCCGCCATTTACAAGTACTATGAAGTTTCGGCGTCCGTTAGACACAAGCCCCCACGACGTCTGCAACGAATACTCATCCGTCTTCCGAAGTACGACGTGTAGGTGGTTGATCAATCAACCAACTCTGCTAGCTTCCAGAGTCGTCAGCTTTGCACAGTACATCGCCGTCAGATAAATGGTCACAACAGTCAGCTGCTTTTTGCTTATCTAAATGTGAACGGACGGCCTGAAGAACGGAAATCGCCGTCGATTGAAATGAAGCCTTATTTTAATTTTTGGGACGAACTGTTGGCTGAAGATGGAAAATCTCCAATTTTAGAGCAGCCAAGTAGTTCAGTTCTGTCATCCTCCCTTCGATGACATTTTGCGTTTGTGACGCAAAAGGCGACTACTGGTCATTTTGTGTAACAGAGTAGTGCACTACTCACAAGTAGTATTTACCCATAAGGAACATTCAGGAACAAAAGGACAAACCCCGAACGCGACGTACAAGAAGAGACTATCGGAACAGTGTATACGTGCTATGTGAGAACTGCCACCAAGGCGAATGACAACTTACTGTCGCACTGCCGTGCAAATGAGTGCACGCGTTTGTGGTTTAATTTTTGACATGACCTGTACGGGAGTTTGCGCAATAAACGAACTCGCAGACCAAGCGTCTTTTGTGCACACAACAATATAACCTTGGAGCACAATGTCCGCCTGGAGTAGGTAGGTCAAGCTAGCCTGGGAAAAACACATGAGGACTTAATGGGCAGATTTACGGTGAGAATATGCGAACAAAACCACCAATATGCTCATCCGAAGTCCAAGTATGTTAATATCACTCTCACACAGACGTGTAGCTTTGGAGGGGAATCTAAAAAAAACATGGACCATTCAATTGTTTTTGACTGCAGTAGATGGTATTAGCCGCGGTGCGGCAGAGATGTATATGGTACATTTGCTGCATGCTAATCGCACCTTGGTACCCACAAAAGATGTTGCGAACAAAATCTAGGTCTCCATCTACGAGTTGGATGACAAAGTCCTTGATCGGCCCGTACAGACAAAACTGTGGTCGATAACGTTGCTAAGTGCATTGTTCAGAATGTAGGGAACAGTCAGAGACATTCTGAAAAAAGTCCCACGTGTAGGAACGGCCAGAACAGAGAATCGCATGTGGCATAAAGGATATTACGCTAACAAAAATGTCGAGAGGCTTCTAAGCGATCTACACGAAAAGTGGAGTTTATGGATGCCAATGAGGGTTTGGTGGTGCCGAATTTCTGTCGCCGCATCGACCCTGTACAAACTTGGTCAGTTTCCAGCTTCTGCTCCGGTCGGTAGCGTACAGACGAGGGGGTGTACCCCGATTGCGTTAGGTTAGTACACGAGGTAGATACGAGAAGTTCCTTGTTCGTGATCTCCTTCGTGAGGTTACATATCTTTGCCGGAAAAATCCACCAGTCTGCGGCCTTGCTGCTTCGCTAAATTTCCAGAATGGCCATGTACGACGTGACACTGAGTTCAGGTCAGCTTGATACGAGACCTTACTGCCCATGAACGTTGGCGGTATCAACACTAAACAATATGGCTGGACGAGATTAGTTCACGCAGACCCGACAGTCGTAGATCATGTTATACATCGTAGTTTGTGGCACGTTTGCCGCCCCATACGGTTTTCACCTGTTAAACATAAATATATTATCGCAGTACCCGCGGCATGATGACCCTATGCGCACATCAAAGGGAAAAGTATCATGTTAATACTTTTTAAACTGTTATATATCAGATTTGAGAGATGCGAACATCTATATAGGACGGAATTAGAACAAGTGAAATGTAGGAACATATGGAAAGATGTGTACTTGTTTACGTCTTCCTTCGAGAACACATTTTCAGACAAACAAACGGTAAAGAACGTGAATCAGCTGACCTTTAAGAGCACAAAAAACACTCTAACCACACATTGCAAACGAATAGTTGCAAAACATAGTCTGAGGCAAGTTCTGCGCCGTTCAATATACAGACAGTAACAACATGGTACGGTGATTTACTCAAGTCCTCAGCTATTTGGCGCGACCGGAAAGTCTACCGGAATTACCTCTCGATAAACAGGGCGTTACTAAACTATACCTTGCGCCCCCAGCGTGAAGAATCACTAATGTACACCTGACCGATGGAATTCTACATTAAGATACATTCTTTCAAGGTCTAGTTTGATGTACAAATCGATATCTATTCATTCGCCGTGCACCTGGAGAGCTGAAATCTTCGCTGCTTAAAGATTAACCCATTATCATTAAGTTGTTCCCGAGCGATCAGAAGGTTTCCACCACTTAGGTAAAGTGTGAAAATCTCTCCATGGACCAACCAATAGATCTTTTTTCTGTCCACCGTAAAGCCACTTTTGCTTCACTTCCTTGAAGATTACATCAGAGCTCACAGTTAAATGCCGACTATCGAGTACAAACAAGAAGGTTATTGATCAGGTACACAAGTGTACGAAGAATCACGATTTATCCTCAACCTGAAGACAGGAATACGTTTCACACGCAACGCGCCAGTAACGAAATTGTGTACAGTTCGCCACTTACATGCCCGATCAGAACAGATAACTTAATCAGTGCGCGTCAAAAAGAGAGCGCGGCATGGTCTGGTTGAATACTTTATAACGAAATAACTCAAAGAGACCTATAACATCGGTTAGTTGTAATGAAGTTTCTGGCGATTGAAGCGGGGTAACTTTCAATGAAAAAAGAACGAGAAAACAGTCTAGGAGGACGTACTGTTAGACACCGTCAGAAGGGCTAAGAGGAACAGTTTGTACTTGTGTGCGAATCAAGACAGGATGGAGGCACGAGTTAAAAGTCCGCTTCTGATAACACACGTTGAAGAACCGGGTGTAATTTTATCCTAAAGCAGAATTACTAGCTTGGCCATGGATGTGCCTATCATATGAGAGTTTAACGGGCAACAGCTCGCAGTTGGCGGACTGTGTCCACTAGGCAACCGGGAAACGAGTAGTTCAAAAAGACCACTAAAAGAGACATTAACCCAAAATTGTAAATGCGCTGTGTTTGTGTTGGAATCTGAACGAAATTGATAAAGAAAATCATGAGCATTGTGCACAGAGAAGGCCCTCAGGATGTATTCTGGTCGACTGCTTTCAACGGAACTTCCAGCCGCTCCGCCAATGCCAACCTTGCTTGGTTTCGCGTGGCGCCATACGTATAGATGTTTCCACCAGACAGAGAAGCACACAATTTGTACTTCCCACCAGTCTCATCAGGACTTTGAAATTGTGAGACACTATAAAAAAAGACAGGAAGAGGGGGGAAAAGTAGGTGAGAAAATGGTCAAAAGGGCGGCTAGCGCAACAGCACTATGCCGAAACCCAATAAAGAATGAGGAGGGTAATGCTTGGACACTTGTAAAAACAACACCAGAACGGTTGAATGAACAAGAACACAACATGCAATTAAACCCACTACAAGATAGCATACCGGAAACAGAAGCTGCATATGTGGTGGGAGGAATGGTGCTTAGAATGCGTTAAGTTGCTCCAAAGGATAGGGTAACGAGCCTGTTTTGTTCACCAGAAACGTTTTCACATTTGGATCCACATAAAAATATCGGGATGAGTTGATACACAGTTAACCGGATAGTGTGGTGCACCTGGTACCTCCTGAGACTGTTGGTAACAAGTTGACCTATGCACTCATTTGTGGCAGTCCCAAATGTCTAGTTCCAGTAACCCGGCTCATTTGATGGTCATTTCGAAAAACAGTCGCCGGTAACACTACTTCTTCAATTACCGGCAAAGTTGGTCGTAGCGGTTTCTAATCAGATCATCATCATCATAGACAGCAATACATCAGTGGTTCACACCAATGCTTAACTGCCACACAACCATGAAGGAAAAGCAATCCCTATATAGAAAGAGAGAAGGAAAAAGAAGGGGACGGGAAGGGACCTAACTACTGAAAAAGACTACGTCCCTATTCAGACATTCAGCATCAAGGTGCCTACACCTTGCAAACAACACAACCGAGCTGCAAGTGAGAGTAAGGCGTCATCAGCGAGACAGCTTC